>VZRV01008896.1:2121213-2241667 GCA_013398115.1 Falcunculus frontatus | reverse complement strand
CGCGGTCCCGGGGCCGCGGGGCTCTCCCCGTGCCCGGTCGGGGCGCGGAGGAGGCGCCGGGGCGCGGTGGCGGAACGGGCCACGCGCGGGATGAGCCGCCGCGCCGCCAGCACTGCCGGCCCCGCGCAGGTACCGCGGGCCCCGCAGGGGGAGGGCTGGGAGCTCCGCGAGCCTGCGGGAGGCCCTTGGAGGGGAGGGGGCTGCGACACGGGTCTTAAGCCTTTGGCTGCGGCTTCGTGTCTCCGTTTTACTTTGCTTCGCTGCCCGCGGGGGTCGGTTCCCGACAGCCGCGTGTCGGCTGCGATTCGTTTTCCTAACGACTGGTGGCTGTCAGTGAAGCCTGGGAAAGATGTGGCTCGCTGTAGTTTTAGCAAGTGGTCTTTTAAAATCAAAATGCTTCAGAGCCTGTTGGAAAAAATAGAACGTGAGACCCCACGCGCCATTGTATAGTTTTTCTGTAACATGCGAGTTTGCGGTATGCTGGGAAATAGCAGAGGTTTACAGGTGGTCTTATCTTTCTTTCCTGTTGGAGCTGCGGCTCTTAGGGTGCAGTCAGAGTCATTCCCGTGGATTCGGTGGGAGCAGAGACACTTTCCATGTCAGTGAACAGGCAGACTCTTTGGACTAAGCCTACAAACTGCCTACTTACAAATCCCAAAAGCAGTGTGACTAGGCACATACCAAAGGGGAAAAACATGGCATATTACTGCCTTAGCTGAAAATTAGTTGGCTGTCCAAATAAAGCTTAGAGCATCTCCAGATTATTGCAGGAGTGGCCTGACCTGGAGGACCCCTCCTTCTTGTGGCAAGAAATAAGTCTTTCAGATGAGCCAGGCTATGTAGATGTCCAGAAGGATCATGCAGGATCACTTTATTTTGCTTAAATGGTATTGTATAATCTTAATATTTCTGAACATGTGTTTATACAATAGTTGAGAGGTGGTGATTATGTTGGTGTTTATAGTACAGGGTATGTAGAAGCAGATTCTGGTTTAGTCTGTATGCTTTGGCTTGACAAACAGAGAGGATGGACCTTTGAACTGATACCATTTTTAGACCTTAGGGAAGTACAGAATGTAACTGCTGGTCAACGGGAATTACTTAATTTTGTTTCTAAGTCAGTGGAGCTGGCAGTGCTGGCTTTAGTAAGGTACTTACGAAGTTGCAGAGTCATTTATTGTTTATAAAGTGAATCTGTTTCCTGATCAGGAGGAAAAATTACCTCTCTATCAGTCAAAACCTGAGCATATAGTGAACTACAGAGCCTTCGATTACATCAGAATGTTTATATTATGTGAAACAGTTTTTCTGCTAGAATTTAATCTTCTCTTAAAAAAATTCCTAAACTTCAAAGAATGAGTGTCACACCTTAAAACTTGGAACTGTTTGCTACTTTTCCCTAGGTTTCTGACTAATCTACTAAGAAGGCAGAATGGAGATTAATTTTAAGTAATTGTAGGATACTGGAGTTTGACTTGTAGGCCCAGTCTTGAAACAGTGCTCTGTATTTATGAAGATCTTTTTATAGTTGCTTATTAGTGTGCTTAAAATACCTGCTTGCAGTGAAGCTTCTTGGTCATTCAAGGGAGGATGTGTTCTAGGCACTCTTAAAAGCTTCAAAAACTTCCATGTGCTTCTTGTTTACTGCATGATTCAGCGAGGCTTTTCTGAGCTTCTCACAGGACACCCTTGGATATTGGATTTGGGTCCTTTATTAACAAGTTCTGGAAGAGTGGTATGGGCAAGGAGCACAGTCTGGGGGGCACAGTCAGGTAACTTGGAACAGACATCTGAGATGAGAGCTGTCCACAGCCCTCTCTTTACACCTGCACATGTTCTGGTTTCTTCCCTCTCGTCTTTTCAGTTTCACTCTGGGATAAGAACCATGAGTAATTACTTTGCATTGATGAATGTCTGGTTGAAAGGAAAGCAAGATGACTTTAAGTTGTAGCAGCCGTGCCTCAGAGAGGAATGTAGGAGATGATGGAAGCAGCCTGTATATGCTTTCCCCAGCAGCAATAATAATGCCTGGTATGTGTCAGGTGCTTCTGCTCCTTCCCTGTTTATGTAGGTGTCAGAGATGTACTCGCTCAATTCCCATGGATGGAACACGTACTGTAATGCCGGTGATCCCCGGTGTTCCCGTGCACCTGTTGTGTGCCGGGTTACAGGTGTGTGCTGGCTGCAGGGCTGCTCTCGGCTGGGAGCACGGCTTGGAGCACAGTGTGCCGGTCGCTGTGGCTCCTCTGGGCTCTGCCGAGGCATGAAGGGGAGGGCTCTTGCAGTTCCTTGCATCATGCAAACAGCGCCATCACCTTATGCTGATGTGTCCTTCTGCTCGGAGAAGGAGGGTATAAATAGCAGTAGGGCGTATAAGGCACAACGCTTAGATGTTAAACTGTTGGACAAAATCTGCCTCAACCGTGTGAGAAGGAATAAGGATTTAGTCAAAGAGAGCCACATGTGGCAGTTCTCCTTTGAACATCCTGTTTCTGATGTTTTTGTTCGCAGTAAAGTGAAGACAAAGGCATATAAATAAAAGCAACAGTATAAAAATGGGTGTTGCAGGAAGAGGGAGACAAAGCAAAAAGCTTTACGGACAAGATGCTTGTTGCATCATATGCTGGCGAATATATCAGTTTACTTAAGGGACTACCTGGTTGAGGGGAAATCAGTCATCTGTATTTTTCTAACCTAGACCAAAGGTTATTTCCTTCTAGTTGTTATTCAGTGTAAAATGAGCCAGTGTTTTCCTAGGCACAGGCCTGTGCAGTGGCACTTAACAAGGAGCCGTGCTAGCACTGCAACCTACAAGGTGTGAGAAGCTGAGTGAGTTAGGTGGAACTAAGTTTAAAGAATTTCCTTCCTGTTCAGGTGAGCTGTGGCAGCTAACCTGTGAGTACTGAAGAATTTTTGTAAATAAAAAGTTTGCTGTAATTCTAGCGCCATCTTAACTCTTATTGAGACTGATTCCAAAGGTAAACACTGTTCTAAGCCTTAGAAGATCTCAGGCAATCACCAGAGGCCCTCCTACAAAAATGAGATGATGCTTGTCAGATGAGAGCCCTTAGACGTTTCAGGAGCTGAGTTCCAAAGTCCCTGTTTCCCCATGAAATTACTTATTCCTTTCCAGGAAACCTTGCCTGATACTTTCTGCTCTACTTTGGGCTCTGGTGGGTCAACTGTTGCTGGCATTTGGAGCTTGAGAAGTAACAGTATGAATCTCCAAATGTTTCTTGAATGTTACAGGTAGTTTCAGATCTTCCAGGAAGAATCCCAGTTCTGCTGCAGCAGGGCAGAACCATGAGGCTCTCATTTTTTGAACTCTCTGGTGGCTGTTTCTCTCCTCTAGAGACATTTGGGTATCTGGTCATTAGAACTAATTCCTATACTGCACATAGAAGCATGCTGATGATCATCTGTTTCCTTTCCTAACAGACCACTGAGCCTAATACCTTCCACTGGTTCCCAAGTGTCTTGAAATAGTTGATATCAGATTTTTTTTCCAGCCTCAGAAGGCAAATGTGGGTGCTTTATTTGACAGCTGTCCCACAATATCAGGATATATACTTCCTTGCATCTTTCTGCAGGGGTCACGTACCACTTTTCACATTAAAAACCAGTAGGATTTTTTTAGTATTTAAACATTTAAATGTCAGCCTTCCCATCGCTGAGAAAAATGTATTTTTTAATGCAGTATTTTATTGCCTATATCAGCCAGGTTTGTCAAAGATCTCAGTTCTCCTCAACCCTTACAGTGCTTTACTTAAGTCAAAAGAATAAAGCAGGTTGTTCTTGCCTGGGAGTTTGTTTGTTTGTTTGTTTGGGGGGTTGTGGTTTTTTTGTAGTGGTACATGTCTGTACGAAAGGGTTATTTGTTTTTTAATTTTGAGTGCTGCACCAATTAACCATCTGGCACTTTAAATACTGACTTCCTTTTGCACCCCCCACAGTGGAAGGAGTCTGTAATCTCAGTCTAGTGGAGGTAAATGCAGGGAAAGAAGGCATAACAGTTTTAATAAGGAGGTTAAAATATCCAAAGGATAATTTGATAATGCATCTGATGTTGAATCACTTGTGTTCTTAGTTCTAAATTTAAATTGTAATTTGTAATGAGAACAGTATAGCTCAAGGAGATTTGGCATGAATGTAGCCTGGGAACTTTCAACCATATTTTATGTCCAGCTTTCTTTATATAGAATCATTCAGAAAGCAGCACTGTTCTCTATAAAATACTCTGTAAATTGCAGTACTCTTATATCGCAGCCCTTTTTGATTAATGCTCCTAAAGCGTTAGGCCTTTATTGTCATTAAGTGCGATATTTTAAATAGAAGTACTGCATGTGCGTGGTCATGAAAGATTCTGTATTTTCTGTGTGAACAGAGCTATTGGCCCTTTTGCCCTGCAAGCTTTAATTCGTATAAATAGCATACCTTGCTGTAAATTCAGTTTTTGCTTAACGATTGAACACTGAGTAGCGTTGTGCACAGCAGCTGCTCCTGCTCCCTGACCTCAGCTCACTGACGTTCCTGTGAGGAGCAGCGCGTTCCATAAGTACGGGAATGTTTGACAAGCTGCTTCAGGCTGATTAGCTGTCTCAAAACTGCAACAGGAGTTAAGAGTGAATTAATACTTTGAAGGCTTACGAGCAAAAACTACAATGAATGCTGCTAATTAAGGCGTTCCTCCCCAATGGTCTCTATATGATTATTAACTTAGATGTGAAGAAACTGAGAGACGGAAGAATTGTGATTTATCCCAGGCCATGTGACATGATGGTGGCAGAAACAGGATTAGTGCCTTGCCCTGCCCTGCTTCAGACGCTGTGCAAGTTCATTGTATTCCTAGAAACAATTGTATTTTGAAAAACAAGGCAGTGTCAATGTCAAAGCTTAGTATTTATTATCAGAGCTTTCAAGAGAAGTGAACAGAGGATTTTGGTCTCTTTCTTGATAAAAATTTGTCTTTTCAGTTGGTTGTAGGTGAATTTGTAGCTTTACAGTCTTACTGCAAGAACTATTTGTTGAAAATAAAGAAGCAGTGTAGCCTGTTCCAGTAATGGTTTATTACATAGATTTCTGCTGAAATACCACTGAAATACTTTTTAACAATCTCAGGCTCAAGAAAACAATTTGGCTTGGTTTTGACCAGTGCTGATAGCTGAAGATATATTATTTTTGAAGCAGAGACCTCCATGTCTGATGGTTTGCTTGGCATAGAATGCAGTCAGTGTGGTGTTGGGGTGTTCTGGGTTTGTTTGTTTGGTTTTGCTTTTTAAAATTAAGCTAGCAAAACTGTAGAACTTGGACTGAGTTTTAATTGTGAGCCCTCTTTGTTTTTTTAATTTTTTTTATGTTTGCACTGACCAGATAAACTATCAATGCGCCTTTATGCCTCACACTCACATCCCAAAGGTTTTCATGTGTTAGGATTTAGACAGGTAGAGGGCTTTGGTGCTTATCATTTCTTTTGAAGTGGGCTTTGGTGCTTATCATTTCTTTTGAAGTGGCCTCTAATGGCAAAAATATTTTGAAATCTAAACAGAAAGCTGAAGGAAGACTTCATTCCCAGACCTGTGCTATATTTCAGATTGCCATATGCAATGGACACTGATCTCAGTTCCCAGGACAGGAAGGACCTGGACAAGTTCATCAAATTTTTTGCTTTAAAGGTAATTTTTCTCCTTTGGACAAATGCCTCTCCTTCCTTGTTTAAAATACCCCAAAAAACAAACAACTTGATGTGGCTAGAGGAACAAGATTGGGGTTTGGGTGTGGTTTGTTTTGTTTTGCTGAAGAATGAAGCAAGAAAAGCTGATGTCAAATTTAGGAGATTCCTGAGAGCAACTAGAAAAACATCTTTTCGCCCTTTTTCTACCCTCAAATCCTCTTCCATCCCCCAGAAGCATCCTGATTTAGAATCAATTGTAGGCACTTCACACCTCTGTCAGCTTTGGGCTTCTAGCAGGACGTCTAACCATCCAGCTGTTGGGTAGTTTATTCTGCTGGACTCCACTCTTTCAGCCTGTCTAAATTTTTATATTGCATCCAAAAACAATAATACCAGAATGTTCTTTTGAATTATGTTGATATGTAGTTATAAAATTTGCCCTCACTTGGTACATAGGTGCAAGTAGATACTCTGATGATGGCTTTGGTATAAATGTACAGATTCACTTGACTTTTGTTTTTACTGAAAACTGTAAATCCTGATTGCAAAACTGACTTAGTCACTTAATGTTGTTACAGAGAAAGGTCAGCCTAAAATGTTTTTCTCTGTGAAATACATTTGCCTGTTAAATGTAATAATTTAAATTGATTAGACTGGAAGATCAGTGTAGCAAACTCTTCTTCTCTACATCCTGTTCAGCCCTTTCATTTTTTTCACTTGGAGCTTGTATAGCTCAGGCTCTGAACTGAGGGCTGTGGTGAGCCCAAGACATTATTGTGTATCCTTTTCTTTTTATTTCAGACAGTACAAGTAATTGTCCAGGCCCGACTTGGAGAGAAAATCTGTACCCGCTCATCATCCTCCCCAACAGGATCTGACTGGGTAAAGTCATAGTTTTTAAAGCAACTCTGTGTGTGTGTGTGTGTGTGTGTGTGCGCTGAGAACACCACGTGATTGTTACAGTCTTGTGCAGACAATAATAATTATTCATAGAATAGCTACTGTATTTAGTTATGTTCATTGGTGATGTGGGGGGTTTTTTTTGGTGGTTGGTGTTGTTCACATGCAACAAATCACTCTGGACTCTTACAGGCTGATTAGGGGAAAGAGAAATGATGCCTCTCAGCAACTCCTGCCAGCTAAGGCACATTTCCAAGATCTGCTTGGGGGTGGGGTGATGAGTTCTTTTCTGTCCGAAGTTTGCTACTCTGCAATTCAGGATGTTTTAGTAATGGGCTTTATTAAAATTGAAGAGATTCAAGATATTCTGTGGCTGAAGATAGGACTGAAGTGAAGGAAAAGGAGCCATATTTTTTATAGCAGGATCAAGAAAAACATTTGAATTAGCAGCCAAGGGAATCTTTATAAATATGAAAAGCCTGAACCCAGCTGGGAATTTTCTGTTTCATAAATATTTCAGTGGACATTGGCCTAGTATGTTATATATGGGTCTGTGAGCCTGTCTGAAGTGTATCATCAGGCAGTTTTTCAAAGAAATTAAAAAAAAAAAATGAAACCATCTCTTTGATTCTGCAGTTCAATTTGGCAATCAAAGATATACCAGAGGTTACTCATGAAGCAAAGAAAGCCCTGGCAGGACAGCTGCCCGCTGTTGGACGGTCTATGTGCGTGGAGATTTCTCTCAAAACCTCAGAGGTGAGAACTGAATCAAAACAGATGCCCTTTTTTTTTTGTTTGTGGCTTTTTTTACTTGAATCTTAAGTCAACTACCAGGGCTCCTGCTCTTTAGTCCAAGACCGTGTGAGAATATCTAAATTTTATTAAGTTAGGTGATATGCTAATGAAAAGCAATGTATTGTTTAACAGAAGCAATTCAGTGCAGACATCTGAGGCCAAACACACAAATGACACAGGAGCAAAATTTAGTTTCTTAGACTATGAAGAACTTAGGCATTATGAGGAAGGTATTCCCTTGAGTGATAAAACTGTGCAGGGATACTTCCAGTGCACCTTTTTCTATGATTATATCACAAGCAAGTGGGAGCCAGGAGACAAATCACTGAGAGGTGTGGCCATTGCTGATCACTAATGAGATTTGAACAGGTCTGTGTTCTGAAATGAGCCTTTGTTTGCCATCTTTTCTCTGATCCAGGGGGACTCCATGGAGCTGGAAATTTGGTGTCTAGAAATGAATGAGAAGTAAGTGCATTTTTCACACATTCTTTGTGTTTGTAGTTTTTAGCTGATGAAGTGGGTACATGTGGTTAATCCATGGTGATCAATGAGCACACACTGGCTGTGTGGCCAGGGACACTTCAGAGAGAACTCCCCTCTTTGTCGAGAGCAGCAGTCAAACTGTTTAACACCAGTGTCAAGAAAGTAAACTAGTAATTTAATTCCTTCTTCTTTCTTCCATTAGAACTCCTAGGTTTCCTCAGATACAAGAATTCATATTCTCAGTAATGACAACTAGTTTTAATATTGAAAAGACATCTCTGTTTAGTAGAAGGTTGCATGGCATTTTTCAGCAATTTCTTTTACAGCAGGTGACTAGGTTGAAGCAGGACTCTTAGCTGGTTGGTCAGTACAGGCAGCCATACTGGGGCTTTATTTATCATTTTGGCAATAAAATTAAACAACTGGCCCAGACTAATTTTTATTTAAAGTAAAATAAACAAAAGCAACTGCAAACTAAAATGAACAAAAAATGCAAAGCCAGGCAACTGAGTTGTGAACAAAAGACTAATTTTTTTCCTTTGTGTTCTCTAGGTGTGACAAAGAAATCAAAGTTTCATACACTGTATACAACAGGCTGTCTCTACTGCTGAAGTCTTTGCTTGCTATAACCAGAGTAACTCCAGCCTACAGACTCTCAAGGAAACAAGGCCATGAATATGTAATATTGTACAGGTAAAGCAGAAATTTCCCATTTGAAATGCAAACAGCAGAGACTCTAGACTTGCACAGTGTAGCTCCAAATGTAGTTAACAAGGGATGAGTAACAATAAAACCAAATTATTTGGATAGCACTACTGCCACTCAGTGACAGAAGAAAACTTTGGTCTATGTATCACATTATAGCCTTCACTTGAGCCATTGAAAGAAGAGCTTAAGCACAGGCTGTGAAGTGTTTGCCTACCATGTTAGCAAGAGTAAAAAACATTTTACATGCAATCCCTGGTTAAATTGCTTACTGGTTAAATTTAACAATCCAGTTGTTTGGTGTCTGGCCTGTATTTGATAAATGCCTCTCTACAGTGCACATGACTGTAATGTGTACTTTTGCAGCATAGATTCAGACTCTCTCCTGTTACTCCATGCATCCTCAACTCCACTTCCTGTAGCTCTTGCAGTTTACTCATCCAAATACTGGGTTCAACTCTGTTTAGCCTGTGAGTCTGACTGGCTCGTGGTCAATAGTTATCTTCCAGACCCTGTTTTTGGCTGTGAGAAAAGTCTTCTACATGTTTGCATAGCTAATTTATATGATTGTAAATCTCAGGTTTGTTATCATTTGCACAGCTGAGAACTCAAGAAGAAATTCCAGCCATTTTCTCATTTTTGCCTCCACTGCTGACTTGGCACGTACTTAAGAGCAGGTCTCTTTACAGCACGGTTAATCTTTTATGTTGTGTGATGAGCATCAGCTTTTAGACTCAGACCTGTCTGTGAAGTTTATATCACTAAACATTTTTGCTCTGAACTTTAGACTTAACCAAGAGGCTTAAACTTAAATTTCTGATTGGACTACCATTTTCTCTTCCTCCTTCTTTTTACATGACATGTCTTCCTCTGAAGTAGCTCTAAGGATTTTTGAGATGGGCATTCCAGCCATTTATTTTGGGCTTTTTTTTCCTCAAGAGGAAAAGTAGTTCCAACCTTTCAACTCACAAAATTAAATAAGGGATAAAGATATGTATAGCATTATGTCCCAACTGGACCTAATAGCTTTTCTTTTTCCTTTTCCTTCAGGATATATTTTGGTGAAGTGCAGCTGAGTGGCTTGGGAGAAGGTATGATTAGACAACACACAAACTAGAGCAGAACTGTGTTTCATTCTGACCAGCGTTTTGTTACTATTCCCAAGTACCATAAGGAAAAGTAGTCTGAGGCTTACACATGCTTTTTGTCTGAATCTGCCAGTGAAGCCTTGTGTCACAAGGTGACAAGTATAATGGTGGTACTTGGACAAAATGTAGGGTGATTGCCATTTTGACTAGTGATCAGGAACTGAAATAAGAATATGGAATTATGTTGATAAGGGGCAGGACTGATAAAGGAGGTCATGATCTACTGAGGAACAAGAAGCACTTCAGAACAATATTTTAGACCAAGAAGCCAGGAAGCAACATCAGAAGGCTTGCAGGTGAAGCCTACCAGCAAGGCAACCTAGTGCTGCTGTTTTATTATGGGTTCTATGTGTGGTTTTGGAGTTCTGATTGCAAGAGATAATGGAAGCACTGTAGAAATAAGATAATGTAACCTCAGAATAAAAAAATAAGGCACATAAATAATCAGTGAAACTGATAATTATTCCTTAACTTTACAGGTTTCCAGACAGTCCGTGTTGGGACAGTGGGTACCCCAGTGGGCACCATCACTTTGTCTTGTGCCTACAGAATCAACCTTGCTTTCATGTCAACCAGGTGAGAAAATGTGATCATGCCGGAAACTGTTTTACAATAATTTACTGTTAAACCCCTCATATTCTGAGCCCCCAAATCTTTCCCTTCTGCTTATCCTTTCCTGCTGAGATTCTCTTTCATGAAGAACGCTCTCTCTCATGCTTAAGCCTTGCAGCAAGGGGAGTATTTGGGTAGCCCTGAGCCAGGCTCTAGAACTCCATATTGTTGATGCACGCCTGGAGTCACAGGACTAAATTGTAAAGATGCTCTGGTCCCATTAATAGACACAAGGGTTTTCTGTGAGGGTACCGTGAATTGGGAAGAGTAGAGAGAAAAAGCCAATAACACCATTGCTTGTTGCCTTGCAGGCAGTTTGAGAGGACCCCTCCTATCATGGGGATTATAATTGATCATTTTGTGGACCGTCCCTATCCCAGCTCTTCACCCATGCATCCCTGCAATTACAGGTGAGGAAATACTGAGTTGAAATCATAGGCCATGGTAAAGGCATCAATTATGCCCAAATACAGAGCCTTTTCCACTATTTGTTGACAGCATGGGAAGGGACACTGGAGAATTAGTGTCAGTCATTTTGACGTAGTTGAGCATGTGATGAAGGGTGACATTTTTCTCCTCACATTGAGAAAACTGAGTACAGCAAGCCCCCCAGTATTTTCCCTAATTCTTCACAGAAGCACTTGGACACAAAGGATGTTTAATCTTGGTTGCCTTCAGGAATTTGAAAGTGTAATGGTTAATCCTAATGCAGAACTATGTGTCCAGATGCATGCATCCCTGGATATTTCCACTGGGGGAAGATCAGTTTAATTTCTCTTTGGAGATGAGAGGTTTGTCTTCTCTAAAATGAGTGTGAGGGCATTCAGACTGGGACCAGTGGTGTTGTTTGACAATGGTTGTATAAACACCAAAGCCAGTAGCACTAGCTGGTATAACAAAAGCATTAGTTAGAAACACCTCTGTTATTTTACATGGGGTAGAAGACAAACATCTGAGGAAAACTGACATTTTCCCATGTTGTTTTCCTCAATTCTGCCAAGTAGATGAGAGCCCTTCATAATTCTCCTTTCAACTACACCCAAATACTCTCAACCTCCCTGCAGTGTTTGTCCCAGTGTGTTTTACTATTTGTTTGTTTTAAAGAATATTTCCACTTAGAAAACTTGTCTTTTCTTGCTGCTTCAGAGCTGTTGAGGACAATGGTGCAGTATACCCCTCAGTAGAAGATTCCCAAGAAGTGTGTACCACATCTTTTTCCACCTCTCCTCCATCACAGGTAAGAGAAACCAGGCTCTTTTTACTTCTAGACAGAACAATTGCTGTAAGAATAGTTTTCATATTCCTATATCAGTTATTGTGCAAACTGAAAGCCTCCTGCTGCTAATTAGAATTTAATGTGTGGGTTATTTATGTCATTACACTCTCGAGTAAAATCTATTGAAATTAGATACTAATTTCAACAAAATTCCAGGGGTTTAGAAAGACTGAATTACTGAGAACGATTAAAAGGACCTACTCCTGAACTTGGCTGAGGTGTGCTTGAAGAGGATAGCAGGCTACTTACACATTTATACACCACACCAGTACTGCAAGAGGAGGAATTCAAGACATTGAGGCCAGGCAGCCTAAGTAGGGGTAACAGACTGACATTGAGAAAGCAGCATTTTCCTGGTATTTCAGTGTTTGAGAAAGACAGAAAAAAAGACAAAAGCTGTATTTGTTGGACCATCTAAAATTAGTTGGGGCAGCAGAAATAAGTACTGGCAAAAAAAATGCCCATGCAAATTTCATTTATGTTTCAATTTTAAAATAAATAGATAATGGTTTCCTTTTGAATATGAAAACCCAGAAACTCCGAAGTTCTTTTACTGTCTCATGTATCTGACTCCACAGTTCTGTATTTTGAAGACTTGGCCAGAGTTGCAGTTGTCCTATCACTTTAAATATCCAGGATTGCCCTGCCTTGTTGTCCAGCCAAGCAGATGGCTCTACTGACCTTTAAAGACGATCTAAAGACTCTAAATCTCTTTTGCTGTCAATGTGGAACATAAGATGAAGTATAATTGGAATGCTGTTCCAAACTGAAAGAATTTGCTATGGGTCTTTCTGCTGCTTCAGAGGAATTAATATGCCTGGTTTAGCAGAATGTATTCTGTTTTATGAATGAGCTAGAAATGAGCTTTTCTTAGGAAGCATTTTTGTGCCAAAGTGATTTCAGGTGACAAGGCATCAGGCAATGTTGAACTAATTAGCCAGCACTCACGGTAAGTCTGATGGAATAAAGCTTTTCTTATTCTGCAATACACAGTTCAGGAAATGAGTTTGTGGCTGAGTTGTGTCCTATGTTTTCCTAAAGTGGGGTAAATACAAAAGATTTCATAAGGAAATTTCCACTGGCTTGCTTGTGCCAGTGTTACTTAACAGTAGTAGTGTATGTAATTCATTGAAGTTGACATTTCCCCAGGGGTCATGAAGCTTTACTGTCATTCAGGGGGAAAAGCTTTATGAAACCACTTGAACCTTGAGGATTCACATTAAGTATGAGCCTATGTTCGTACTTTTTCTGTGGCTCATAGTGGCCATATGCTGTGCCCTTATTTCTAAAGCAACTGCCAGTCTTTGTTACCACAGTTAGAATTATAAGGCTGCCTTGGCAGAGTGGACTTTAAAGTAAATTAAAAGGGAAAAAAGAAGTTAATTTTTTTTCTCCAGCTTTCTATATGTTCTGTCTAGCTTAATGACTAGGAAAATACTACGAACTGTGTGATTTTGTGGGCAAATTGTGTGAATCTCTACCTGCCTTCTCAGTAAAAGTGAGGCCTAACCTGTGTGATACAAGGAAAGAGTTGTTACCTTCTCTGTGAGCTTGCATGTCTGTGTATGTGTGTTGTGAAGTAGCCCAAAATTCAGGAGAGTCTGGCCAGGAGTAATACCCATAAATGAAGCTGAAACTTTCCTCAAAGGAAAACCATTGGTAGGAAAACGACTGGGAGGAGGTATGGGACTGAACCAGGTTTGGATTGCCCTTTTTGCATTAGCACCCTCGATGAGATTTTTTTACTTCCGGAGTTTTGCTCCTGTTGATGGAGTTCTCGCTTCACATCAGCGTGTTTGAATTGCACCGTAGTCTGGGTCTCCTTTATTCTAAGGGTGCAGCACAGACCTGCCAAGATAGGATCCCTCAGAAAGCTGGAGGATAAGGAGTATGGATGGATGGAGAGTGTTGAAATACAAGTCATTTGTAAATTAAAAAAAAAAAGTACTTGGCTCTTTCTGGCATCTGCTCAGCCTTCTCCTTTGGCTAATTGGCTGGTACCAATTATAATTAACTGTGGAACAGAGTCTCTGGCAGTTACTTTCTGTCAGGGTTCACTAGAGTCTAAAATATTATCTGTGTTCAGTGGTTCACTCTGATTGGAAAACAGTCAATTCTTTACAAAATGAATGTGCTTCTGGCAATACTGAGACTTCTGCTCTCTGTGTAGGTGTGGCTGCTGCAGCCAAAACCTTCATTAGCATTCAGTTCATCCAACTCTTCATAATTCCTCTCTGAAGTCCTTCTCTCTCTCTCTTTCTCTCCCCCCTCACTCTCTCTTTTCCTTGTTTCCTTTGTTTGTCTGTGTCTGTGCACAGTGTGTTTTTACTGTCACAAAGGCACATTTTCAGACCCCTCCTCCTGTGGTGACGGACACCTTGAAGGTCCCAGTGATGGGACTGGCCTTTTCACATCAAGTGAGTTGTCAATAGAATATACTCTACATGGCCAGAGTACAAGTTCTGGCATGACAAAACAAATACAGGAAAGTACAAATTTGACAGTGTGGAGTGTTTGTTGTGCATGGGAAAGAGCATGTCCACTGGTGGACCCACAATGAGCCAGGCACTTTACTGAGACTGGCTTCTTAAATGCCTTTGCAGATGAAGGTCTCCCAAAGACAGGACAAGCACCCCTAAAAACACAACAGCTGCCAAGGATTGTTAGTGAAAGACACAAGTAGTAAGGCACAATTCTGAGCGTTTTTTGTTAACAGCCAATGTCCCTAGAACCTGTACAGTCATTAGAGCTCCACTCATCTTAACTAGCCTCATGTGAATGAAAGTGCTGATCCTCATTTTGATCCCTGTAAAGGACGTCAGCTTTGGTGCTGCTGGAGCTCACACTGAGCTCTGGAAGAAGTGTTCCTCTTGAGGTCAGGCAAGTCAGAGCAGGAAAGTTTTATCTAACCTGACTGGTTAGATTTCTGCCTGGGATGTGTAAGGAATTTCTCCTGGATTTCACTATTTCCAACACTTAATTCCTAAAGCAATCTCACAAGGGTTAGCTTCCCAATTCTCTTAACCTTGCACATTTATGGGACCCTGTATTCTTTGACTGAAGCTATTTGAACAGGTCTGGAAGATCAGCTGTTTTAATTTGCAATGGGAGTAAGTTCAAACAGTTGATAATGTAGTTGTTTTGGGATGAAAAAATATTAAATATTAGCTGTTTAGTAAGTTCATGATGGCATTCATGCGTCTGGCCAATGTCAAACCACTACATCAGTATTTGAAACAGGCCTGTAGAGCAGAGCTTCCCTGTGACTGGATGTCAGTCATACCTTGCACAGCCTCCCCCTACATGTGTAGGAAGCCAATCTTGTTTTCTTGTCAAGCCTCAGACTTAGTCCCCTGGACTACTGTCAAGTAGTCCTCATAGCAATAAGAATTTTTTAGAGCAATAACCTACACTATTGATTCCAGTGAAAATCTAGCATACTTCTGCCAGCCTGAAATGCTGTGCCTCTGACTTTTCCTGTTCCTTCTTCAGTGACTGGTGATTATTCAGGCTGTGGGGCATTCCCCTTCCCTTTCCTCTCTCCTCTCCCTTTGCCCTTGTTTTTTCTCTTCTTTCTTAGCTTTCCAGCTCTCGTCTTTCCTATCAGCCTGCTGCCCTGGGAGTTGGATCAGCTGACATGGGGTATCCTGTACTCTTTGCTGGTGGCTTGAATGCTGCACACCCTCACCAGGTACTTGTAGAGAGTAGAACCAGCGTGGCTGGTATTGCAGCCACTTGTCACTTGTACACCCGAGAGAGGCGGTAAGGTAAATACAGAGAAAGCACAACTTCCACAGGAGCTGGGAATTGGTTCTTCAGCATCCCTGACTTTACTGGGGTGGGGGTCATGTGGAAAAACTACACCAAGAGAGCAGACACTACACCTGTTTGCCTGCACCAGCTTGTCACTGATTCCAAATTTTGCCTGTCTTACAGAGCTGCTGCCCCTGTAGCTGTCCAAGAACAGTTCTGTAGGCTAGACATAGGATACACTGACAGTTCATACTGACATAGTTCTGTGGGTTCATCAGACAAATAAGCAAAGTTGACAGAAGTCTTTTTCTGCCTGTGATGTTGGTGTTACACCAGTTTTGCTGACACGATGTTAAAAGAATATAATAATTTCAGTTGGAATGGTCCTACAGTGAGCATCTAATCCAACTGCCTGACCAGTTCAGGGCTGGCCAAGTTAAAGCCTGGTATTAAGGGCATTGTCCAAATGCCTCTTAAAAACTGACAGCTTGGGGCATTGGCCACCTCTCTTGGAAGCTTGTTCCTGTGTTTGACCACCCTCTCTGCAAAGAAATGCTTCCTAATGTCCAGTCTAAGCCTCCCCTGGTGCAGCTTCAAACCACTCCCATGCATCCTATCACTGGATCCCAGAGAGGAGATCAGCACCTCCCTCTCCACTTCCCCTTCTCAGGAAGATACAGGGAGCCATGGGGTTGTAGCAAGAGGATATAAGTTTTTTTCCTCCATCCCTCCCCATGAAGCAGAAGACCTACAGCCAGAGAATTCTGCAGTGTAAAACAGGCCTGAAGTGGAGAGGAGTAGAGTAGAAAGGGAATAAAAAATGAGTTTGTACTGTGATAATCCACTTCCACATGACATCTCTCTCAGCCTTATGGGGGCTAGAGCCCAGTCATATGCCAAAACCCCCACAACTTATGCCCAATATGATGGAATCTGCTTTGTATTGCACTGTGGTGTTGGTTTGATTTTGAGATCTCTAACTCGATTGTTCCTCTCTATCTCAGTTGATTGGTCCAGGCAAAGAAGGAGGAGTTCCCCCAGTTCCTAGCCAGCCAGCACATGGCACTCAAGCTGACCAAGAGAGGATGTGCACCCCACTGGATGGAGTCCATTACTCAGCAGCTACTCCTTCTAGTAGGTAGGTTGGGTTTAGATGATCCACCACTTTTGCTAACACGTTTATAAGCCTATTAAGATAAAACTTTTTATTTCCCCTTTTTATCTATTGTCTTTACATCCCTCAAAACAACTTACAGCTTTCTCTGATTGGGGCTTTTTCAGCCTTTCTCCAAAAAATGATCTTGCCCATCTATTTAAACCTGCTAGTCCATGTAATATCCTCCTGTTATGTCAACTTTATTATCAATTTTATATTTTTTTTCAGTCTTTCTGCTGGTTTTGCTGATTGTAAAACAAGATGAAGTAAATTCACAAATGAGCCTTAAATTCTCTAGAGACCTAATGTGCATTGTTACCAAAGCCAGTTGTAGTTACCATAAATCTGTTCACCATTTTAGTAAGAAACTTTAGGCTCAAAGTTACTTAAAAGGAAACAATGCAACCTCAAACTGTCCTAAATCAACTCCCTTTCAGCTAATTAAATCCTTCTGGTTTTTTGATCACCGTATTTATTTCTTGAGAAATCTCTCTTGGGGTCACATAGTTGTGAGCCATAGAGATCTTGCTCTGGGGAAACCAAAACTCATTTACACTAGCACTTTCCTGGGTTTACTATCTAAGTAATCCTCTTTTCATGAGACTAAACCAATTTTTGTTTTAAAGTTCTGAATACCTGTGGTAGGAAAAAACCCCAAACAAACAGGTCATGGAAGTACCTAATGGCCATGGAGTGATTTAATCATACTGGGAGTGGCTTTTGTGATGTACTAGATTGCTGCCTTTATAAACTGAGTGACAGATACAATTGTGGTTCTTGCCCTCACCTCCTGAGAGATCTGTGACTACTCTGTTACTGAAAAAACTAGTAGTGATGAACGGGAATTGCTGTGAACATGCACAAGTTAAAAGTCCATTTCCCAGAAGAAAAGCCTATTTTGGTTGGCAGCAACTTTTCATTCAACTAAATAGTTTTTGTCCAGCTTTAAACAAAAATCTGATTACACAAGTGTCCAGTCTCCTTTTGTGCTCCCGACTGAGGAGGAAGGTATGGTACAAGGACAGATTTTTGTTGTCCTTCTTCCAATACTAGGAGTAAGCCAAGAACAATGAAGGAGTCTCATAAAGAATGTTATTTATCTACACTGTTTGTGTTACGAGGCACTAATTATGTTTTTCCTCTCCCAGTGAGGACACAGAAACTGTATCCAACAGCAGTGAAGGAAAGTGTGGCTCCCCCCATGACCTTTCAGAGACCATCTTTATCCGGAAGGTGGGAGCTTTTGTCAACAAACCCATTAACCAGGTAATGAGCAGTAGATCTCCTCAGAGGGCACCATAATACCTTTCTTTTCCCATCTGTTCATACATAGAGGAGCAAAAAGCACCCCAATGCCAGGGCAACCTCGGAGACCAAGAGTGCATATTTCTGCCTGCTGTATTTCCCTACAAGGTTTTGCCAAGACTTATTTTGTTTTTCATAAAATCCTTTTGGGGTGTGATAGCCATGGAATTTGCTCCACTTTGCCAACACCCTATTTGAGAATAGAAGACTTGATATTCCACTTGGATCTCACAATGATCTGCCACTACCACAGGTCCATAAACTAGGAAAGCTGGTAGCAAGCCTCCCTTCCTTGAAGGAACAGGCAGTAGACCAGTTCATCACTAGAAGCAAGCATTTAAGTTCAGCTAGGGCAGCTTAGAGATCTGCCCAGTCCCTAGGGCTGCAGTTCTAGGACTTTTGGATGAAGGAAGGAGAATTGTTTCAATTTGTAGCAGTTCATTAATCCTTGCCTATATTATACAAGATACATATAGAAGCAATTCCACCTCAAGGTATGTGTATGCATTAGGTCAACTGAGTATCATCTCTGGATTTCATGCCTTTTAAATGAGGTTGTCAGCCTCCTGCCTAACTGCTGACATGATTTTGGGCCATTTTTAGCTGGCCTGACAAAGACGTTCAATATCCTTTTCTGTGCCAGGTAAGCAGAGCGTCTTAGTGAAATTCTGTTTGCTAAATCTCCTCAGGTGACCATGGCCAACTTAGACATTCCTTTTGCCATGTTTGCTCCCAAGAATGTTGAGCTGGAAGATAACGACCCCATGGTAAGACTCTTCCAGAGGTATATGTGCCTTCTCAGCATCCCTTATGCAAACATCCATGCTATTCTCTGCCTTGAATACACTTTGGAGAAAATAACTAGTTATTCAGATTTGTTTGGTTTCAAGAAGTCTCCTGTGTTGAATCTTGGGCTCTTTAGACATGCAAATAACAGCATGTGTTTGCTGCCCCCGCTCTAGTTAATGTTTATTGTCCAACCTCCTAACTGCCCCCCACACTGCCAAAGTACACAGACAGACATGATTATAAGATCAGTACTCACCATCTTTGATTTCTTGGGCAGGTCAATCCTCCTGAATCCCCAGAAACTGAATCTCCTCTACAAGGCAGCTTACACTCGGAGGGCTCCAGTGGCAGCAGCACAGGGAACACCCATGATGACTTTGTTATGATCGACTTTGTAAGTGCCCTCGTAAGAGCTCTTACACAACACCTGCACCTTAGGTGGGCTTCACATGCTGGTGCAATGGCAAAATGATGTCAGAGTAGTTTTCAGTGGGAGTGGAAAAAACACATCATTCACAGTACCACACTAGGGCTTGACAGTCCCAGAAGTGCAAAGACACTGGTACTGGGAATCAACAGCTACAAATTAAATACCATTTCAGTTCTCTACCAACACCTGGGCTTGGTATCTTCTCTCTTAACACCTAAAGGAGCCAGATTCCAAAGAAATGTTCTATTTCAACTGCTCAGGTGATATTGTGATATCAAGTGATATTGGCTGTTCTTCAGTTATTTAATATGCATTATTGCAGCAACAGTTGTAATGCCAAGATGTTTACTGATAGCAGGAAATTACTTTACCTGAGATTATAACAAAAGGGAAGCCAGTGTCTCTGGGAATTAACAGCAGTATCTTTGATTCTAGAAACCAGCATTTTCAAAAGATGACATTCTTCCAATGGACCTGGGGACATTTTATCGTGAGTTTCAAAACCCCCCTCAACTCAGCAGCCTCTCCATTGACATTGGAGCACAGTCCATGGCAGAGGATTTGGTATGGAACCCTGAAATTTCTGTTTGTGGGAATCATACGTACTTTATAATGTTCTCCCTATTCCTAGTTTGAAAAAAGTATCTTCATAGAATTGTAGAATAGTTTGGGTTTGAAGGAACCTTTAAATGTCATTTAGTCCAACTCCTCTGCAATGAGCAGGGAGATATTCAACTAAATCAGGTTGCTCAGAGCCCCATCCAACCTGGCCTTGAGTATTTCCATGGATGGGACATCCACCACCTCTCTGGGCAGCCTGTTACAGTTTTTCACCAGCTTCATAAAAGTTTTTCTTCCTTTTATCTAGTCTGAATTTACCTTCTTTTAATTTAAAACCATTGCCCCTTGTCCTATGACAGCAGGCTCTGCTAAAAAGTCTTTTCCCATCTTTCTTAAAGATCTCCTTTTAATACTGAAAATCCACAATAAGGTCTCCTCAGAGCCTTCTCATCTCCAGGCTGAATGACCCCAAGTCTCTCAGCCCGTCCTCACAGGAGAGATGCTCCAGCCCTCAAATAATTTTTGTGGCCCTTCCCTGGACCCAGTCTAACAGGCCCCATGTCTTTCCTATACTTTTCAGAAGAGAGACCCTGCCCAGAAGGGGGTCCATCACTAATATATTCCAGATAAATGCAGATTTGTTTGTGGCACACCTGAGCCTCTGAAACTGCTGTGTTTGTCTTGAAACTGAAGGCTGCTGCAGCATGCTTGCTCTGGTTGTCATTGAAAGCCCCCAAACTAATCTTACCTCTGGGTGTCACACTTCGTGGCAAACTAGGCCTGACCTTGCAGCCTGAGCAGAGTTGAAGTTCTGGTGTGGCTGGAGAAAGTCATGCCTGGGTCAGTGCTCTATTAGGCTCTCTGGCATATGTGGAGAAAAATGAAAACCAAAGTCTGAGAGCAGCAAGTGACTTAATGAAGGCAGTGATGTGAGCGGGTTATTGTGCTGCAGCTGGTGGGGATTGCACAAGGTGAGGCCCCAGTGCACCTCCTGTTCCTGCAGAACAAACAGACTCTGGGCAGAACGCCCTTCTCAGGGTCACTTGCTGGATGCTGCTGGAGGGCTCCTGGTTTTGTGCACGTAGAAGGGAGTGCCCACAGCATTGGAGAGGGATTGCATGACACAGAAACAGATTTTTTTTTTTTTTCCTAGTGTGTTTAAAATTTCCTTCTGTCTGCTGTGAATGAGCCCTGATCTGCACCTTTCCTTACCCTTACAGGACTCATTACCAGAGAAGCTGGCAGTCCACGAGAAAAACGTCAAAGAATTTGATGCTTTCGTGGAAACCTTGCAGTGAAGCTGTTTCCCAGTTCTGCTGCAGCAATTCTTCCTCCTCAAGGCATCCTGGAGATGACATCAACAAATATCTCTATCACCCTTGCTCTGCCTTTGTTCACATTGACTAGTTCCTTCCATCAAGTGAGCTTTCTTTGCTCTCTTCAACGACAGATATGGCTCATCTGCTGATTTTCCTCAACTTTACCACCACATAGTTCTGGACCGCTTTTCCTGCTCACAGTCAGTTTTAAGACTTCAGTAGGGACATGGGAAGTCAAACTCCAGTATATGAAAACTAATTTTCTCCTCAGTCTGTGTTCTGTATGGAGGGGCTTTGTGAAAAGTTGCCATATAGTTTCCTCCAAGGGTTCTATGGTGTAAGTTCCCTAGTTAGAGCTTCTTGCTAACAGACTTTTTCCTACAGTCTCTGATTCTGTTAGAGCATAGAAAGGTTTGGCTTATTTCCAGGGTCTGTGAGTTCAGCAAATTCAACAGTTTGAAGTCCAGGACATCCATTCCGCAGAACTGGGCATTTCATCCTGACTTCAGAGTGCATGCTTGAAGCCCAGGGAGAGACGACAGCTTTGGGACCTGCATAATACAAGTTACCTTTGTTTTCTTGCTTCTAAGGAACTGGGTGTCTACGTAGTCATTTTGTGCAAGGCCCTCTGTTAGGTGGCTGATAAGCAGGAGTGAAACTACAGAAATGCTTTCCACATTTCCTTCCCGAGTGCACCAACACTCGGCCATGCTGAGTTCAGCAGTGGTGACTCTTTGCAAGCCTGCACATAGCAGCTGTGATGATGCTGAATTCATAGTCTCCGCTTCTGAAACACAACTGTAAATACTAGGAATCCTATTTCTTTAGGGTTATGTAACTAGGAGTCTTAGTCCAAGATTTTTTCCTCTAATCCTTGCAAGCCTTCCTGCTTTATGGTTAATAGATGATCTTAAGAATTAAAAAATATTTATTGCTTTTAAAGAAACCTATATTTAAAAGATGTTCTGTTTTCATGTAGTAGTGCAGGTCATTCTGTCCTGATCACTGCAGAGAGCAAGTGTGCCATGGAACCCTGGCCAGTGAGACTGGTCTCTCTTTGCAGGAAAATATCCAAGATATTTATTTTCTAAGACAGACTTGATTAATATTATACTCTGTTTTGGGGACTGTGTGTTCATTACATCCAGTCAGGGCTCAATGATGGAATGAAATGCACACATCAGTGGAATGGAGTGGCAGGGACTTGGTAAAAAGCTGTTTTCTGATAGGCATGGATGAATTTGTAGTGTTCTTTGGCCATTCAGAAGACAGCTTCTTTAAAGAAGCACACTTTTTTGGGAAGCTTATGGTACTTTTTAATCAGCTGGCTTTTGAGTAGCTGAAATTTTATTTTTGTAATAATCCGGCCATTGACAGTGTGACTGGCTGGCAGCACTCTATGGGTGATTTGGCTGTTGCATGTCTTCTGCCTTGTGTAAGCATGGGAGGAAAACAGTGACACTAAACAGAAACTTAGATAAGGTGGGTTTTCTTGTGGTTCTCTCTCCTTCCTCCCATGTGTAACTAGAGTGAGCAACTGCAAGACCCCTTACTGTCCAAAACCACTTTTTTTCCCCCCTTTCTTTCAAGTGGAGTTGTGTAGCTTGAGTACCAAGAAACCATCTTCATTTCCTCAGAATGGCTGAGTAACCAGCCTTCTAGTTAGTGCAATGTAGCAGCTTCTTCAGCTTCGCTGCAGTCATAGTTGAAAGAGATTGCCTGCAGCTGATGGGGGAACTCCAGCTCCACTCTGGCACACTATTTCTGTGCCACTGCTGGAGCAAGGAGCCAAATTCAGAACAGAGCTTACTGTAAGGTCAGAGCAATGCAATGCTTTGAACTTTACCAGACTTTTTGTTGAGCAGTGTGTTTGGTGGGAGGCCTTGTAAGCTCTAAAATTCTAGGTGAGAGCTTTATTAAAGGAAAGTTACCCACCAGAACCTTTTTATTTTACTCAACCAATTCAGCTTTTTAGCAACCTCACAAGGAAGTTGCTTTGTCCGTGCAAAGATGCACAAACATTTAAGAACGCTTCTGAGATGAAACAGTTTATACGAGGGCTTTAGTTACATGGGCTGTAACAAATACTTGATCCCCAGCCAACAGCCACCTTGTTTCACAGGTGGAAAGGGTCACAGAAGGGTGCAGGAACACAAGGAATTAATGGATCAGCTGCCTCTCACCTGTGCTCAGGAAGTTGGCCTGCCGCCTTGAAGCAAGTAGCTTACAGACAGGTGATTGTCACCTTTAGTCTCTAATGTGATACAATCTGGGCTGCAGAGCAGCAGAGATGAGGCAAAATGCTGGCTCACACCATATGAATGGAGAATATTAGAGGTTAAACTTCATCTAGCCAGCACTCCTGCTGTGCTCTTCTGCTGACAAGCTGTGGAGCTGGCAGGGAGCACTGCCATTCTTGTTAATCCCACCCAGGAGGTCAGTGCTTGTACTTGTGCTCTTTTATTGATGGAGTTCCTAACGTGGCTACAGCTCTCGCATCTCATAAGGCAGAATGTCACTGTGGCAGGTTTTTTTCTACTTCAGAAGGCTGCAAAATTGCCTATATAAGCTGCTATTGTTGAGCTGGATGGCCATAGCAATAAGAGATTCTCGAGGGCTGAGTTACCTGCCTCTTCTCTGGACATTCCTCATTTTCAACACACAATTGCTACATCTAGGCTCTGAGTTCCCTGACCACTGCACAAATGCTCTGCTTCAGTAAAAATCTAGCTGCTGCTGTGGCCTGCCACAGATTGTGTTATGAAGGCTGTTTATTTTAGCAGCTCTCTGCTCGACTCAAGGACAGTATGGATGTAGCTGCTGATTTACAGATACTTTGGGGGGAGGGGAAGGCTCCTCAAGTGTATTGTTTTGGAAAGTCTCCAGTGTACTTCAAGTATTCAAAGAATTTCCAATAAAACTTTTATGTAAGCAACACTCTCTGCTCTTTTCTGTGTGTACCAGCAGGTCTGGGACAGTCGCTGGCTCCTTTTCCTCCAGGAAACAGAAGGGTCAGGGGCCTGTCAGTGAATGCAGGACAGAGCAAGTTGCTGCTGCCTCTATGAGAGAGGGCAAAATGGACTGGTGCTTTACAGATGGAGCAGGCACTGAGATCCTACTGAGATCAACCTCCTGGAAGGACAGCAAGGGACAGGCAGAGCAGGTGCCTGGAGGTGGGGGGAACAGTCATACAGTGTTTGACCCTGTCCCACCCTCACTGAAATACTAACTTGTCCTCAGAGGAAAGGGGTGGGAAAAGGGGGAAAAAATATACCTGCAGAATTTGCATTGTACATGGTTGCTACTTCACACTTAAAGAAGCATAGGAATGTTTTGAGTTGACAGGAGAGTTAGCAGAGACTAATAAGATATGGAAAGAATAACCAAACTTAACAGCTGTATTCTAGTATTGATAAAAGTTAACCCTGCATAACACAGAATGCCAGGTACAGTACTAACACCTTCCCTTTAAAGGAAAGACAAGATTATAAAAATCTGTGTACTTAAACAACTGCTGATTTAAACTGCAGTGTACAGGGTCTCTGGTTATTATAAAAAAGACAACAGTGGATAAAATTGCAGGAGTGGGGGAAAAAAAAGAAAAATGACTGTGTATATTAGAAGCTTCTATGAAGGAAATATTTCAGCTTGGGATACAAGGGTAACTGATAAAAGCAATCTTTCCTTAATCACATCTTCAGAAGGTAACACAGTAAACTGAGCATCCCACTGCAGTCTTACCGATAGATCAGATAACCGATCTATCTACATTATATGCAGGTGTATGTGTGTATTTATGAGTGTCATTTCATGAACGTAAAAAGACACTCTACACTGTCAAAACTCACAGAAACCATCCTGTAGGATCTGGAGTTTACTACAGGGCTTTCAGGATCCACCATTTACACCATGTCAACAGTAAGACGAGGGATTGGAAAAACCATCAGCAAATAAGCGAGAAAGTAAACAATCACAGAAGTATGATTAATTACCAAGGTCATGAACAATTAAATACCATCCCATTGTGAGCCTACTGTCTGTATTTATAAAAAAAAATGTTCTCAGAACAATGGCCACAAAGCCACGGGGCAGCTACTCATGAGAACGTGTCCAGGTGCAATGGTGTTTACGCTGTGTTCAGCACTGCCCATGGCTGCACATAACGTAGGTCCTGCCAATGCCAGCTCCCTGTCAGGGACAGATGCACCTGCTCTCCAGCTCCTCTGAGCAGATGTTGCTACAGCACAATGCCAGGCAGGTCAGTGTGACAAAGCCCAGAGCCAGGACCAACTGGTACACTGAGAGGAGGTTTGAGATCTCGCTGTATAGTTGGCATGTTAACCACGCTGACACCACTACAGGGGCCATGTCAACATGCAGAAAGAGAACTGGCAACACTGGGAAGCCCTTAACTGGACAGTTCATGAATAATAAAACCTGACAAGCAGCACACAGTTTAGACATGCAAGTGTTGACATCAGCATTAACACATCATCTTGACACATCATCGCTGACATCCCAGCAGTCAGGCTACTGCCCAATGCTGATGGTTTCAACTCCAGTGCTCTCCATTCTACTCCTAATTCTTGCATCCTAGCCAAAAAGCTTACTGATGTAACAGGCAAATTAGTCTTTAGGAAAAGGCAGTGAACTGAATATGGATCAAGGGGAGTGTGGTGGTCCTATTCAGACTACTGTTCATCAAGTTAGCAATCCATATACATTGAAATGAGACAGTGCAGGCTTCAGCTGCATCACCTGGCCACAGGATAAACTTAGACAGCTAATCACAAGGTGGCTTCCACTTGGCACCCTGCGCAATCCTAGGCTCATCATGACAGGAAGATGGTAACATGAAAGAACAGCCCTCTTCAGGAAAGAGCCAAATCTATACTACATTTTTGTTTTAACTCGATTTCCAGCCCAAGGCTCTTGCAAACTAGTATTTCTTCAGAGTTACTCACATAGGAGGCATTTCATACTTTTTTTTCTCCCCCTCAGCACGGTTGTGGTTGGCAGCATAGACAGCCTTACTTCTGTTTCTTGTAGATGTGCCACTGCTGCTGCCACTTGACAGACATACCTGGATCTGAGGTTACATTTTGATTTTTATTGAAATACAAAAAGTGCAAACTGTGAAATACAAGATTGGTGCAGATTAAAAGAAAACAAACATTGTGAACCGTGAAAACCCAGGCCAGCACCTGGTGAACATTAACAAAGAAGAAGGCAGGAAATGCCAGCAACAAAAGCAAAGCCAAAATTTTTGCACAGGAGCCCCTGTGCATGAAAAAGGAAACTGGGACCAAACTGGCCCTTGGCTCTCTCAAGTTAGCACACATTGCCACAAGGCATCTGGATGGCCCCAGACCCCCTGCACCACCCAAAAGCTCTAGTGTCAGTTCACAGCTTGGGCCAGGGAGTGATCAGAGGCCATTAAGACAGCAGGAGGCTTAGCAGAAGGGAATGTTCTAGGTGCTAAAAGCAGGAGGCTGATGCAGAACAAGTACCCCCATAGGAAGAAATGGCTAATAGCTAACCTGAAAGATAAGCCAGGGAAGAGACCCTTGGGCAGCTCTACAGCAAGGAGAAAACCGACATAGACCAGCACCTTAATTGTATACTGCCCCCGACCTATACAAGGCAGAGAAACCCAGCCCAGCCAGCACCCTGCCCATGTGAGGAGGGAATTTAACCCCTGGCCTTGGCGGGTGCAGGCTCTGGTGACCACACACCTGACACAGGCTGCAGGCAGGCCCAGGCCAGTTCCTTGCTCAGGTCACAGGAGGGGTATTTCAATACAAGGCATTCAGGAGAACAGATTGCAAAAGCAACCCTGGTTACTGTGCTTGCTCCAGGGCCCTCAGCAGCTCCAGCACAAGGAGCAGCAGAAGAAAGGGGATATTTACAGTGGGTCCCTTCCAGGATTTGCAAGCACTTTCCCACCATGAGCAGGAGCAGTTCCCTGAACACTCTCCAAATCTGTTCCCTGCAGGCACTGAACCAGAGCAGGCTTTTATCCCTGCCTGCAGGGGATGAACCAGCCTCTATTTTGCTAAAAAAGGAAACGTCATTTCAAGAATTCACTAAAAAAAAACCAAATCCCAAAAAACCCCGCAAAATAAACTACTGAACTCCAGCCAGAACTCAGACACTTGCAGTAATCTCCACTTTCCCCCTGGACAGGAGCTACTCCAGCACTGCTCCTCTGGCTGCTGGGCAGAGAAGTCTTTGCTGTTCTGCAAGGCCAGAACATGCCACCTTCCCCAGAGAGTGCATAGGGCCAGGCCTCATGCCCGCAGGCACTGGGATTCCAGGTTGCCGAGCTTGGGCTTGTTTGTCCCAGAAGTTAGCTGGGCTTCCCTTTCCTCTAGGAAGATGAAGGCGAGGCCAGTGTCAGCTGCAGATACAGTCAGAGCACCAAGTCTCCTTCTTCCCCTATCAAAACCTCCACAGAGCAGGGTGCCTGCAGGGAAAGAGGGGCTGCACTGGGCTCCCTCAGCCTCCACAGCCTTGCCCTTTAATTACTGGGGCAAGTACATCTCTCTCCACACTAGTTCACCCCAGATTACTCCTCCACAGCACGTCAGCCCTGCTAACTCACTCTAGAAGAGATCACAGATGAATTAGAGCAGATTATCTCTACCTCCAAAACATTTACTTGGTTACTGCTGTGAATTGTTCAGGATGAAACAATTCATATCCTGGCCGAACACGGAAGGCTCCTACTCTTGGAAGAGGGAGACTTGAAGTCAGCAGCCTGGTAGCCTCCATAGGGAAAAGTCTCCCAGTATCTAGAATGGATCAGATCCAGTCCTATCTTAGAACATCTCTTGCTCCAGTCTTAGTAATGCTCACTTTCTTGTTCACTGTCCCAACCACATGTTGGTGTTCCTCCTCCAAGCCAGGTGGCTGCACCTGCGCTGCCTTCCAGAGCTGCCTATGTTTGCACCCATCCCCATTCCAGAGTTTAGCAAAAAGAGCAACCTCCTTAATTCCTGCAGCAGATGCCACTTACTTTGATTACATGAGGGGCACCGACCTTTGGTCAGTGTTTAAAGGCAGGCTAAAATATGAAAAAGAAAATTCTATTTAGCATCCAGTAGCTTTTAAAAAAACAGTTCTGCTTGGTCCAAAAGATTTGTCCTTGAGGCCAGATGCAGCAGGGAGGTCTGGCCCAGGCACACAGGGCACAAGATACAAAGACATATCACACCAGCGAAGTAAGGCTAGAAACTCCCTCCTAAAACCCTGACAGGCCCAGGCTAAGGAGAAGGATCTCTTTTAGCTCAGGTAATGGGAACGAGGCAACCCAAACCCAATGCTTTAACAGTATTACAGCTGCTCTGGGGAGGTGCCAGGACCACCCTGCTCTGAGCCTGCCCTGCAGAGAATCCAATCTCTCCAGCTGTGCCCAGGGCATACAGGATGCATCTGACCAGATGGTAGGGTGGAAGGTATGAACCCAGGAGGAGACACGGCAAAGGCCCTTGGCATGGAATAGCTGTTCCCTCACAGCTTTGGCACGCGAGTGCTCAGCACCTGGGCAGAAATTTGTAATCCAGGCCTGGTGCACTCCACGGTGAGGGTCAGCCCCAGTCCCCAGACCTTCCCTCAAGGCCATGCTCTCTGTTACACTGTGCTGGGGCAACTTGTGCTCAAAAAGACAACTAACTAGTCAAGGCGGTCTGTGCCAGTCAGCACAGATACATGTGCCAGAAGAGGAGGCCTTGTGCTGCTGCCAGGACAGACGGTGATCCTCATGGTGTTCAGCAGCTCAGTGCCACCAGGGCCCTCGCTCCTGCCATTCAGACTCACCAGCTGTCAAAGGGTCACAGCTGGCCCGCATGCACAGCCAGGCCTGGAATGAACCTTCCCAGCTAGGCTGGAAGTGCTGCTGGAGGGGCAAACACACCTGAGCTGGATAACTACGAGTCAAGTCACCTACTACAGTCCAGCAAACACTGAATAGTGTCTAGAGTGGGTGACTCCAGAGAGGCTGGGCCTTGGGCTAAACTCACCTTCATTGTTTTGGAGTCTGACAGGAAACATACCCCATTGCTGTGAGCCTGTCCTTCACCTACCTGCCAAAAGCAGGGGGTCTAGATTGGTGTTTGCAAGTGCAGGACATGCTGCTACCTGAAGCACAAGGGCTGCTGCTCCCTTTCCTGCTTCAGATGCCTCTGGGGAAAGGCAGGATGCATGTTCAGTGCTGAGAAATGGCACTCGCAGTAAGAATGTCTCCATCACAAAACCCAGCAAGCCCGCCCTAGCCCAGACAGCCCAGCTGAGGCAAGGAAGGGTGAGCTGGGGCTATTGGGAACTTGAACAAAAAGATCTGTGCTGAGGAAGGGACCAGGAGGGCAGAAAAACTGCACGTAAGGGAAGGAGGAAAGGAAGGCAGGTCATCTGATAGGGCAAAAAACTGGTGATGAGCCCTGGAGGAGCTGCGCAGGTGGGTTAGGGCTCCAGTCTCAGCAGCTGGGAGACCAGCTCCCCTGCCCATCCAGAGCTGCAGATCTGCTCACTTACTTGCACACTTTCACCATCATCTCCACAGCCCTCACTCTGCTCATCACCCAGAAGATCAATGGTCCCTTTGTACTGGAGACAGCTTGGTAACAGCTCCAAGACAAAGAAGGGGGAAGGTGGGCACAGTGTGCAGGTGTGGGCTGGCCTGGATTCAGGCCTCTGCAGCCTCAAACAGCTCCTTCTGGTGGTCCAGCAGGAATTTGGTAAAGGTGTTGATGGGATTGATGGCTTTTAGAGTGATGGCCACATCTTTGGCCCAGAGCAGATTTGGGCCAAACACAACTGCCAGGTTGGTGTTTGTCATCTTGTTTTTGTCACTGTGAGCAGAGACCTATGTGGGAAGGAAAAAGACCATTGTGAATCCTACAGAATAGCACAGCAGCTGCCCTCTACCCTCCCCAAAGCCAGAGCTGACAGACTCCCAGAGAAAATGAGAGGAGAAAAGCTGACCAGGCCATATGATAACAACAGGACCAAGAGCACTGTCAGATAATATCTCTACAAGTCCAGATCACCACTCATGATCTTCCCTCTTGCTTGAATAGCCTTGCAGTGGCTTCCTTGGCAGCAGAAAGTACTGTAAAGCAGATCTGAGACCCCTCTTCTACTCAGCTACTTTGTAGTTCTACCTCCACCCTGGGGAGCTTTCAGCCTCCCTGGGACAGACCATACAGGCTGTAGCCTGCACCTTTTAGGCTGAAGGGCTGCCTGCAGCATTATGACAAGCAAACGCTTAGGCTAGTGCTCACCTGCACCAGAAAGGCTGTCAGTAAACGGAGCACTTGGTAGTTTTCTTCTGGCAAATCCTGGAGTGTTTTGCGAACAACATCCACTTGTTTCACCTCCTCCACATCTAAAAATCAAGAGAGACAGGACAATCCTCAGCGCCCATCCTGATGAAAGCCCTGTTGGCAGTCACAAGGTATCCCATGCATGTCCCCACTAAGACATCTTTGTCCTTAGCCAGTGCAACATTCATGGAGTCGCACACTTGTAACAACTCACTCTGGAAGCTGACAACATGGCTGTAGAGGCCAAAAGTGAGGAGGGGCTCAGGTAGCTCCCTCAAGAAGGTCTTGAGAATCACAGCAGGGAGGTGGACATCTTCATACTCCTGGAAATCTACAGGCACGCCTGAGAAAGCAGAGCAGAGACTCAGTGCTCACTGGCCAAAGCAGCACCTCCTCCAAACAAAGGACAGGACATGATGGTCAGAGCCCAAAACTAAGGAAGGGGTATTTTAAAGAACACAGAATCCTGAAGTACCACATCTTCTAGCAGAGTGGAAAAATATGTCCCAAAATCATATACCAAGCAGTGCTGAATCCAGCACTACATCTTTAGAAGTCATCAAATGAAACATGACTAAGTTTCTTCCTGGTCATCTTCGGTCCCTCCAGTATAACCAGAGTAAGACAAAAAACAGGGAAAATCTCAGGAAAAAATGGGTAGTAAGGGGAACATGAGTGGGAAGGAATATGTTTTCCACACAGCAGAAGTATCAGATGCTTTTCCCTTGCAACTCAGGTCATACCCCAAGATGAGGCCTCACCTACAGACCTATCAGAGAAGGAGAGGATCCATGATGGACTAGTTCAGACACAGTTGCAGTTGGACAGTAGTAATTAGGGAATGAGAGGGGATCTGACGTGTTTGGGCACTTACCCATATTGTATTTTTGCTGGACCTCTTTGACAACCTGTGTATTTGCTGATCTCCGGAAAATCCCCTCTGTATTAAGAGCTGTGAAGTGACAAGAAATGGACAAGAAAAAAATCAGCTAAGTGAGAGTCTCTAAAAATGCTGGCCTTAACAACTATAAATCCATGCTGTGTAGCATTCAGACAGATGTCAACAAGTCCCTTTCTCAGAGGGCAACAATTCTTTCTGCTTCCACTATCGGACAAAGGATACAAGGAGCATTTGGCTACTCTTATACAAGTCGGAGTATGGACTCCTGGAAGATGGAGGTCTCCAAAACCCTGCACAATCTCTCTTGAAGGATATCTCCCCTAGTTTGGGCTTTACACCCTATTCTAGACCGCTGTTCTTCTTTATCTTACCACAGTCTTGATGGGAGCGTGGACAGAACAGAGGTCACTGATAAGGGATTGCAGCTTCTCCAAACACTTACCATGCTCCTGCAAATGAGCAATGGTGTCTCTGACCACCAGAGGAACAGGAGACTGATCAGGGCTCTTCTCCCTGAGACTGCAGCAAGAAACAACAGGTTACATATGACTGGTACACAGGACTGGTCCTGCCCTGCATGCAGCCCCCAACTCTTGAAGCTGCCTACACAAGCTGTACTACATATGATCTTGCTATCGCCATCCCTGGTTCAGCCATTATTCATTCCAGCCTTCTATCCTCTTCACCCATCACGTTACATCATTCATTGGAGCAACTATGAGCTCATTACTAGACCACAGGAAAATTGTTCCATCTTCTTTAAAAATCCCAGCCTGTATATGCCAGGGCAAAGGGTTTCCCAGAAAGCAAGGATGCTAGTTATGAATCTGGTGAAAGGGGTTACGCTTCCTTTTTCCTTTCCCATAGGAGCAAGGGCAGAAAGAAGCTGACACATGAGAAAAAAAATGTTAGCCACCACACTCCTGTGACAGAAGATTTATCAACACAATGGCCATCAGAGAAAACCTTGTGATGCCAAGGTGTTCGCTGCCACCCTCATGTTTGATTGTCCAGACCACTTGATAGCTTGGTGCTGTTCACCCCTCCCAGGTGACTAACAAGCTCAGGCACATAGCACCACAGCAAGCACCATCTGGAAACATTGCACTGAAGCTGGGGAACGTGCCCCCAGACTGCCACAGAGGATCTGTCTAGCTACACAGTACTGGCTCCTCCTCATTCCCCAGGAAGGCAAAACCACACTCAAAGTTAAAAATACCTTCAACACTTACTCAGTATCACCAGCCCTTGCCAGTGTCTGTGTTTGCCTGTGTAACTATGCAGGAATGGGGAGTGGGATTCACTACAAGGGTGAATAGAAGTGCTTTTAAAATAGAATTTATGACATGGAAAAAAACTAAGAAACAAATCTGCAGCACTGCTCAAAGTAGCATAGTCCTAAAGAGACCTCTGTCAGCCTCCTACAGACTTCTTTTGCTTAAAAGGAAGTTTCTAGTGCCATAAAGCTGTCCCCATGGCCCTTATTTTGCTCCTCCCTTAGTGACCCTAAGCTGCAAAAACAATCTAACCCAGGGATCAAGAGGGTGGAACTGAACTGAGTTAGTCAGGATCTGGACATGAGCACAGAGTTCCTCAGGAAAATGATTAAAGTTTTGTAGGAAGTCTGAACTGCAAGAAATTCGCGGCCATTTTGCTGTTGTTCAGTTATAAATACAGTGACCTCATATCAAGCAAGTCAGGGCAAAAGCAACACAGTCCAGAGATACTCACTGCTGTAGGGAGACTCCAAACTGCTGGTTTGGCAGCGGTGGGCGTGGGGGTGTTGGCTTCTGGGGCACTTGCAAAGGTTTCTGCAGGGATCTCAGGTATTGATCATACCTGCAGCAAAAACACAGACTAGTAAAAAGCCACTCCACCTCCCAGAAAGTGCATGAACCCAGCACTGCACACCCACTGGAAACAGCACCAGACTAGTATGATTGATTACACCTATGTACAACCAGGACAGGCAGCTCTGGAACACAAGAACAAACATCTGGTTGCCAGAAAAAAAGCAGGGAGAAATGGAGTATCTGTCTGGAATCAAGAGTTGGAGTAGCTGAGTAACAGCGTGGGCAGGAGGACAGGACAGCACAGCTTGTGATGAGACAAATGCATATGTGGGTGTGGGACATGGAAGCAATCTGGTAGGACTGAGATTATGGCAACTTTGGGAAGCTCCAAAGACAAGCTGAGCAGTGCAGAATGAGCTAAGCAGGTACGCAGACACAGCAGATGCACACCACGACCTCCAGGTCAGTGTTAAGGTCAGCATCTTGTGGAAAGTCCCCAGAGGGTGAGTGGGAGATGCAGGATTGGTGCTCCACTGGAGGAGGATTTTTAACTCAAAGACAGAACTGGGGACTGGGGCCAGGGACACGCAGGAAGGACTATAGAGAGAAAGCACTGTCTTGAAGGCAACTTGTCACCGCACCCTCCAAAACCACTGCCTGAGTGGAACAAATGCTTCCTTCCCTTGGCACTCTTTCAGAAAAAGTCCCCTCTCAAAGAGCCCTAAGCAAGTGGGAGACAGGCAGTATTCTCACTTCAGCACTTGGCTTGGGATCCCCAACTGTTCCAGCTTCACATACTCCTCCAGCTCACTAAGGTAATTCACATAAAAAATCTTTCGTCCAAATTTAAAGCTGAAAAACAAGAGAAAGGTAGATATGTGAGCAATTGGCAAATCCAGTAACAGAACTGACTTCTTACAGAAAAGGAGAGCAGGTGGCTGCAAGAAACATCAGTGGGGCAAAGGGTAGATATGGCTGAGCAGCAGAGATGTCACCCACATAGCTCTCCCACTCCATCTATTTCACCAGGAGATGCAAAGACTTTCCAAGATACATTAGAAGCCCTAGCAGCAGCAGGCTCCCTAAAATGCTGGATTTCTCCTTCCGATGTTCAGCAGTAGGCTTGAGAAAGTTTTACTCCCAATTATTTCACAGAGTTATGATTTCAGTATCACAATAAATTAAATATAATTTGGACTGATACTCTTACTTTCTTTTTCACTATTAGCAGAGCCTGCAACTTTTTACTTCTACTTGGCTGGAGAGAAAAGGAGCAGCACAGAGCTACAAACTCTGTAGGTTCCCAAAGAGGTATTTCTGGTGTGTGAGTATTTCTGAGCTCAGAAGCAGGAGGAGACAGAGTAAGGTGAGGGACTCCAGCATAGGCTTGGCAGCCTAGGCTCACCTTGTGCCCTTCTGAGAATGCCCCACCGCTCCCCCGCAGTGTGAGCATGTGGGTGAGCCTCCTATAGCACTTCCTTCCTACCTGATCAGAGGCTTGAAGAGTATCAGTAGGGTCTTGATGAACATGGTTGGGTGCACAATATACAAGGCTTTGATGTTCTTCTTGTACCTGTCAAGAGAAGCCCAGTAATGACGAGCTGCACTTTAAGCAGAGGAACCAACCTTTCCACAAGATTAAGGCACCCTGGTTGCTTCATCCCTTTTGCACTGAGCATCACCACACCCCAGCATCCATAGCCTCTGCTCTCCTATGCTCTGTAGCTGTGCCAGGCCACTTGGCAGCCTAAGGGCATGCTACCCTGTATTCCAAGATTCATCTAAAAGCAGTGAGCAGCCTTGCCAGGAACCTACAGTTATACCATGGGGCCGACACACTTGCACCAGGTCCCAGGTTTGCTGCTTGCCTGTTGGCTTAAAGGATGTAACTACAGAAGGAGCTGTTTATCCTATGATTCAGTCTGCATTAAACAACAATCCACCTCCTTTCTCTAAGCAGAGAAAAAGTAACAGTAAATTATGATCACCAAGCTACGCAGGGGGCCTGGGGAGGATCTTCCGTGTTAGGTTACAGAACAGCACATAACGTCCTTGCTTGCTGCAGCCTTACTCACTTGCGATCAAATTCCCTGTAGGCATCTCGCAACCAGCTCAGGGATGGCTTGTTCTCACTGGTCAGGCCATGGTGCAGGTACACCAATGTGTAATCACTCTCCACATACTGGTCCAGTGTGAATTTCAGGTACCTGAGAAGAAAGAACTGACAAACTCACTTTGAGCTCTGCTACAGAGAGGTTCTTCCTCTCTTTGGGACTCTTTTTGTGTGCCGTAACAGAGGACTTGCATCTCCAGCAATGGAGGTAAGCACTTGGGAGAACATGTCCAGCTAAAGAAGCTACTGCAGATGGATCTGTCCCGAGGAATCCAGCACCTGAGAATTAGGTCAGATTTATGAAATTAACAGCAGCCTACTAAGACTCTACTTACCCCAGCAGTTTCACATGATCTAGTTGATGACTTGGGGGCATCCGGCAGGCACTGAATAAAATTACTTTTCTTCCATATTTGTCATCACCTGCAGATAAAATGCCAGAGATTACAGGGAGTTTAAGGACTTCACTGTGGTCTTGGCAGCAAGGGGTAAAGAAAGAATGGGAAACCACCATAAAAAGGCAGAAGTCTGGTTTGCCACAGCTGCCAGCAAAGCTAAATCTGATTTTCAGCAGTTACCCTGTGCCTAGTGTGGAAGCAGAAACCTGAACACCAAGGGCCTGGCAAGTCAACAATGAGAATGAAAAACAGATTCCCTGCTCCAGCCCTGAAAGGAGAGGAAGGACTGGAAGCCAGGATGCCTCGGGGCACATAGGGATGGAGGCAAGTACAGAGCAGAGTGCTCAGAGCATTAATCCTGCAAAGCTGTCCCTGGGCAGTGCTCCTGATGCACACATGCCCAGGGAGGCACAGGGAAAACTGCCCCTCACTGGCACAGTAACTCCTTCCATCCTGCACACAGTCCCAGACTGCTTATAGTCTGGTGCATCTGCTTCTTGCTTCACCTGAAGCTTAGTCCTGCACACAGAACACAGGCCATTTCATACCCTGGAAACCAAGAAATTCCTAAAAAAAAAGCAGTTCCAGTCACACCCCAAAAATGAGAAGCAAGCATCATCCTAAGTCTCTTCTGCAGATGGGCCAAGCAGGGCTGCTGGGTTCTCCGGGGGATTGTAGAATAAGCTCTTCACTGCTTCCTAGATTTTCCATCCACAGAGAGGTTTTTCCAGCCTGAGAAGGAAGGCGCTGCAAAGTGCAGCACAACAAAGCATTCTTTGTAAAAGCCATGCAGAAAACAGTCCCCATCGCACAGGAACCAAATAACCCATAGAGCACCGTCATGTCATGGAGGACACTCCCAGCCACCACTTGAGGCTTCAGAGACAACAAGCCAAGTTTTCCCCAAAGCAAGTCTTCAACCGTCAGTGGACTTCTGCCAGCAGAGATCTCAGCCCCATGAACAAAGCCCAAGCAGACGCGCACGGCCAAGCTTAGCAGACATGCTGGGGAATAGAGAGATTGGGATGAGTAAGAACCAGGTCACAAATCTTGCGGACATACAGAGTTTGAGGGAAAGTCTGATTCTCTCCCAGACACAACACCCAATCCATTTCCACAAAGATGACTTATTTTTAGCAGCATTGGAGATGAAATGGTTCCTTTAGTGTGAAGGGTTAAAGTCTTCCCACCTTTTTAGTTACTCACCCTGCTCTGAAACCTGTGTTTGCTTGTCAAGCAGAGAGTGCAACAGTGAATGGGGCTATTGAGGTTATACTCAACAATACCCTCCTTCCTCCCGTATGGTAAACCATCTCATACAGATCACAGCACAGAAAAGCAGCAAGGATCAGTACTTATGCAGGACAGACCTGCAATACATCATTCCTCTTGAAATAAATCCTTTTCCCCACATGGATTTACAATATTCAGATCATGCAGCCATTTTCTCACCTTTGCACAGGCTCTGGCCCTCAACTACCACTTGGCTACACTTGCCACACAGCAACTGAGGTCTCGGAATAGCAAACTTGACGTTTCTGGGAACACTGCCTGTTAGTACCAGATGACCATTTGGTGCTGCAAATGGCAGCCAGAGAACTCATATACACCAGCTGTGACATTAAGATGCCACCAGCCCCCTTTTGCTCCCATCTTGCCAGAACAGATTCATCTGCCACTTGTTCACTTTTATTTTCACCTTGCAAGTCCTATTTTCAAGTCACTCACCAGACAACACAGAATTTACTGATGCACACAAGCCAGAAATTCTACAAAAGCTAAGGACACTGCAGCAGCACTAGGTACAGACCAGGAAAGGGGCGTAGGCCATCACATTAACATACACATGCGGAGATACGGGGCAATTAGGGAGGATGCATGACCTGGAATGCAGGACTGGGAGAGAGTGATACAAGGCTCATCTGGAACAACTGGATACAGTCACAGCCAGGCCACAAGATCAACATTACATCGCATATCCCATGGTAGCCCACTCTCTGCCTAGCCCAGACTTTCTTGGTAGCCTGCTATGAGCTTTAGGTCTAATGTAATTGAGTTATCTAAAAGACTAAGTGCAGGTTACAAAGTCCTGGGCAAGGAATATGGCATATTGTGACTCTTCCCATTGGTCTTGAGCAACTCTCATGTCTCTATCTGAACGACAAAGGGTCCTGCCTGCACAGAGTACCAAGAAGATGTAGCATTTGAGAATCTGTTGAGTTTTACAGTCATGAAAGAGAATGGTCAGAAAGACATCAGATCTTTGCAGATCCTACTTAGCTCTATGCTGAATTCAGAAGAGGCAATATCTTCAGTTAACTGAGAGGCTGCATTTCACACCAGAGTGGATGGTCTGAGGGCCAGATGCAGATTGCAAGCTTGATCAAGGCAGGCCTTTGTGGTGTGCAGTACAGCACCATGTTCATGCCATGTTGTGAGTGGCCATACACTCAGCTCAGGCTCCTGGGCACTGATTCTCAGACCTGACAAGTCACAATTCGGGAACCACATAGCTTAAATAGCTTTCTCCGAAATGACATAAAAGTCTACAGCAGGGCCTATGCAAAGTCTAGAATCTTGCTCCTTATATAGCCTTGGTGAAAATGTCTGGGATCGCTGGTAAAAGAATAAACAGACAATCCATGATTCTGCCAAAGGGGAGATGGCATGTATCCCCTGGACAATTTCCAGGGCCAAGTACATCAAAAGATAATCTACAATGCCCTGGATGACTGAAAAAGGAGTGGCCTGTTTTGCCTTCCAAATCAGAATGAATTTATGCATGAGACCTACAAAGGAATCACCATGCATTTTTCTGAGTTCCGGGTTTTGCTCCAGTTTCATCACACTGAGCTCAGCCTGTCAACACAGAAACTTTCAAAACCATCAATGGCCAGTCTTGTTTCTACCTGACATATCTGATAAGTCTCCTTGCTCCAGACATGACAAAATCAAAAATTCAGCATCAAAGCTGAACAATCAGTTGCTTCAATTTATAAACAAGAACCTAAAGTTCATTCCATGCATTCTTGTTGGAGGAAACTACCTGCAGGTGGCCCCTCTGCCTCCTACAGAACAGATTCTTATCAGGTTTGATCTTTCCCAGATGCTCCATCCCTTGTACTATTTGCTTTCCTGTTTGCAATATTCATCTTATGTATCTAGGTTTTCACCCCTTGTTTGCAATTGCAAATAGCTGAAGTTTCCACTGAACACAACTATAGACCATGAAGTAATCACTTGGCTTCTCGGGCTGCCTCCTACCTCTCCCAGATGAGGAATGCTCAATAGTTAACAACAAACCAATAACCAATAATATACCATCAGTACTCACAGAGCGACCCAACCTTGTAAGTTCATATGCTAAAAATATTTTCAATGTACACTGGAATTAAACTACCTCCCTGAAGGATGTAATTCAGATTATTTTGCTTTTAACAACAAAGAGCAAGACAGTAGCCAATATCTAGAGCGTCTCCAGTCAAGACAGCTGCTCTTCTAAAGAGATATTAACTTGTAGCACTGATGGACATAACCTCCTGAACATTGTTATGGTACTTTTAAGGCCCAAACTGCATTTTTCTTCTCGCCCGAAAAGCAGCATTTCCAGGGCACTTCTGAGACAAGGGACAAGGAAAATCACTGCTGTGTTTCCAAGAAATGAGTTCAAGGCCAAACTTCTAAAAAGGCTAAAATTTAAATACTGAGGCTAATGTTTCAGATTTAAACCTGCAGCAATATGAACATATCACAGGAGAAATTCAAATCAAGATGTCAATAATGTCCCGAGATAGGACTATTGAATGAATCCGCACAGCCAACATGGAAAATACATGCTTGGTTTGCAAACCCTGTTATTCACTATTTCTAGGTAAATAGAAATACATGTGTTATATATATTATTATATAATATATCCTGAAATATATCCTTTAGCATTTATGTCATGATTTGAGGCAGCCTAACTGCAGTCTAGAGACTCTGCTCATTCCTACTTCATCAGGTAGCCTCAGTTAAGTGCCCACCCTGTTGAAAGATTCAAATGGGGATATCCAAGTACTTTGATACAGAGAGAATGCAGATGGATAAAACTTGCCACCAAAAGCTAGTGTTACTGGTAAAACAGCAAAGTTAACAGAGTTCAGGGTCAAGGAGAGGGCACCACTACAGAATACTGGAACATTACTATGCAAGTTTCACAAAACTTAGCATGTTTAATCAGAGCCACTGTCAGTAAAAAAACTGTCAAATGTAATTTCAAGTTCCTGTTAAGCTTATGGCACAGCTGGGAAATGTTTAAGTATAGTAGATTTTAGTTGCCCTTTGAATTCCAGAGTGGATTTAGCCCTGCAGGAAAAGAAGGTAAGGAGCTCCAAGCAGAAGTATTTTAATACATGGTATCTCCCACCTCGATATTCCCAATATCCAAACACTGCCAGAATCAGAAAGCCTTATGAAGTGAATATAGCTGTAACTGATACAAAATATCCTAGAGGGTCAGATTAAAGAATGCAGAATGGGAGAATGTCTGAGAGCATAGAAAAAGGGGGAGAAGATTCCATATAATGAGGAAATGAGAATCAGCACTTCCATGAACTGTGTGAAGGTCTTAGCAAAAGAATTTCACACCAATAGAAGTTTTCATGTACACCGAGAAGCACGAAAGCATCAGCAGCCAAATTATTGAGACTTAGGACTGAAGTCCGGAGAGTATTAACAAATGCTCAGCAAGCACAGGGCAGTCAAGCACGGCCTCGGGCAAACAAGTTACCAGAACACAACATCTCTGCAGCCAAATGGAGAAGAAATAGATAAAAGTTGCTTTGAGATAGAGAATCCAGTTTAAGTGCCAGCTGCTTAGCACATGAGTGCAGCAGCAGATCATGTGAAAGAATAGGAAGCAATCCTAGAATGAATTTCCAAAGCACATATAATAACAGGATAAACTGGAGTTCAAACTGAACTGGTCCAAGCAGGCCACCACTATGACAGGACAGGAACAGGATTTACACTGAGACCCATGAGCCCCAAAGTGCCCAAAGTAAAGCCCACACGCCAAATTTGGCTCAGATGATTCTGCTGTGCCTGAGGCAGAGGTGCAGCCCTCAGATGACAATTTTGTGCAGCCTTTGGACTCCTGAAAAATTGCCAGTGCAGCCTAAGGCTGAGCAAAGTTTGGGCTCCCCTGAGACAGTCCAGCTTCAGGCCATGGTCATGCTAAAGGAATACCATGATCTACAGAACCAAATGTTAGCGCCACAAAAAATCTACCTACCTGGTTGGGCCCCATCAAGTGCACCCTGGTCTGGAGGAACAGAAAAAAAGTTATAGCAAGCCAAGCTTTGCATCCTTTCCCAGAAAACAGTCATGAGGGTAAAGTCAGAGAGCCTAGCCAGATTGCCACTGGGATGCATTTAGCGGCTGTCTTGCAGCATTCAACCTCCTTCCATTTCATCTTTCCCCCATGCTCCTCTCCAAACAGCCTTATCTAACAATTAGAGGCAATAACAGCAATCCTTGATTCCCAAATATCTTTTCTGAATTTACAGCTAATTCTGCATAATCAAATTTCTGGCCCAAACTGTTACACTTCCTCTGCCACCAAAATGGCAACTGCTGTACTGCCACTTTTAAAAGGGTTAATTGCAATTAATTCTGAAGTCCTCTGAACAACTTCAAAAGTGTACAGAAAATGGCATCATACCGTACGAATAACACATCCCACACCCATAGCCTTTTTTTCAAGATTAGTAGATTCTGAGTAAAAAATAAACTGCCAATTAGAATTTTAAAAACCCCCTTCCTTTGGTTTATGAAGGCATTTATTATCACATTCAGCCCCTTTCCATCACTCTCACAGCTATATACTCAACAGACCCACATGGGCCTATCAAGACAGGAGCCTTTGCGGAACAGGGCTCTACGAAGAAGTTCTCCATTCTCTCGGTCTCCCTTAGAAATTTAAAATTCTTTAGATACTCTCCCTTCCCTTGACCTTGCATATCAAAATACGGTGCACAAGCTGGGCTTGCTTTGGATGGACTCAATCCTACAGAGGCAACCCATCATTTTTTATCATATAAAATATTCTTAAACAAACGAACAAACAAAAATGTTAAAAGCCAGAAACTACATCCAAAAGCAGCAGAAATGCAGGCAGCCTGTATTAATGGAGCCAGTAATAATGTACCATGCCTGAAGGGAAAAGAACCCTTGTTACTCTTTGCTAATGGGCCTTTGCTGAGTCCATTAGCCACCAAAGACACACTGCAACATGCCTTCAAAACAAGTTCTGTCTGCCACTTCTACCTTTGCCTGCCTAGAGAAACAACAGCTACTGGTGTTCCGAGATTGATTTTACTTCCCCATGTCAACCACCAACAACAAATCATCAGCATTAGTTACAGCTTTGGCACCTGCGACCACCATGTTTATTGGGTAGGTTTGGCACCAATTCACCCATGAAAATAGATTTACTGCTGAAACTGCAGCTTCAATTCAGTAAGAAGGTACACTCATAGCTCTCCACCTTGTTTTCCCACTTCAATAACGGTCTTACACATATCGGTATCACAGCTTTTCTGCAAGGGCAGCCCTGCAGACTGACAATTAATGGTGTGAGGCAGCAGATTTCCCACAAAGCTAGCAGAAACATGCTCTGAGCTTCAACAAAGTTTTGAAATCACTGGACAGGGATTATGTAGCTGGAGTATATAGTGACAGCCACTTTCCCGACCACTGATACACTATCTTCTACTCTCCGTGGCAGTGAGAAATTCATATGCCAATGTATGTTAAGTCCCCATTTTCTTATCCCAAAAGAAAGCAAGGCAGTTATCGTGTAAAATAGGAATGCTGATGAACCTCACAGCCATAGTTTTGCATATTGACCACAAAGAAGAGCCCAATATTTCAGACTGGGCAGCAGAATGAGGAAGGAACACCTCACCAGAGCTGACAAGAGCCCTGCTCTTCCCACACAGCCACAGGTTTTCAGTACGAACTGCCATCTCCAGAGACGTCCTTCAGACTGTTATTACCTACCTGCCTTAGTTTTGCAATTCAACCTGTGCTAAAATTCAAGGCCAAGACTATGTCACATCTAGTCTGCCTCAACCCCCAGAGGATGGAAGCAGCACGTTTGCCATGTAAGAACTGGCAGGAGAACACAGAAACTCTCAATATAACAGAAACTTGAGACAGTTCCTTAACAGCCTTCAACCAGGAGCTTGTGTTTCCTCCAAATGCTATATGACGTGAGCAAGGAAAAAAACACACTTAGCAGAAGTGGATTGTGTAGTGAAATCAAACTTCCCCTCTTCCAGCTTCTGGCCACATGTAAAGAAGAATTTCACTGCTACAGTGCTCACAAAAAGAGGCACTCAGAGTCAAGAAGAACAAAACCCCACAGAGACCTCTCGAGAGCCTGCGTAAAACACTCCATAAACACACACCTTAAGGCAGCTCTGAAAGGACCAGCAGAGCACCATCATCTTCCTTCAGAAAAGCATCAAGTCCCAGAACCAAAAGAATGTTTCCTCAAACTAAAATATTGTGATTCCTAACAATACTCCAGTTTTGAGTACTCCCTCAGGACCGTGGCCTGGATGCCTTCTGCTATCATCTTTGTGTAACGCACGACCACATGGGACAGCAGTGACATGCCTGTTCCTTTCCCATGGACAGCCTCTTCCAGCAAGATCCCAGTCCCCAGAAGAGACAGGAGCATAGGGCACAAAGGAGAGTCTCCATGAAACAGCTGCACTATTTTTAAGTGAAAAACAACCCCCAGAAACTTACTTTCTTAACAACATCTGCAAAATGTTTTTTAGTACTTTCCCCTCTTTAGATCAGATAGCCAGACTTTTCAAATCCAGCATGCCTTGAACTGAAACAGAAATTAAGATCAGCTAGAAAATGAGTGTGCTAACTTTTTGTCATCAAAACCGGGCTTTTATTAAGTTATTAACACCATGCACTCACCCAGCAAGAAGCAATTACTTTTCTGACCACACAGGATAACACTGGGATCATGGAGTTCAGCCCGAGGATGGGAACCAGCCTTCTACTTTTGTCTCAAAATAGCATCATCATCCCAGAATATATTTTAGCACAGGCAGGAACAGAGTCAGCCATAAGCTGTCTGCTCTGAAGTGCAGAACAGAGAAGAACATGGGACAGAAAGCTAATAAATCAATAGAATGGATGAAACTATCCTTGATCTGCTGCCATTTGCTAATATTTACAAGAGAACTAGGGTAGAGTTATTTTGTTTCAGGCTCAGAATAGCCAGTGTTCACTGCACGTGGAGGTGCTGACAAACACAATTTGTCAGCAAAGCCAGATCTAACAGTTTCATATTAATCCTCCAGTGAGATTTTTATTCTCCAGGCTACTTCTAATAGGATTTTTCCAGACTTTCCCAGATTGTTTGCCTCCAACAACAGTCCAGAGAGCACTACCCTGTCGGATACCCTGAACAGTTAAAATTATCAATTATTGACAAAAAAAAAATTAACAGCTTCATCCCAGAGCCCAGATTACAACTCAGACCTCTTTGATCAACTTCATAAATTCTCCTTTCAGGAGATGAGAAACCAGCAAGTTTCAGACCTATATGGCAGCAAATCCTCTATCTGGAGCTGTGCTCCAAGCTCTCCCAGCGCCAAGAAAGGCACCGCACCACACGCCGTGTGTGGGACCATCACATGCTTTCAGACACATCAGCTACCAGTGAAAAATGGCCAGCAAGAGCCAAGAACAGAAGCTTCTCTGAGCTGTTCCTGCACTATACAGAGACACCGCAGGGACACAGAGCTCACTAGGAATACAAATTTAAACCACAACGGGAAAAAGTTCAGAATGCAGGCATGGCTCCCAATCAGCCACCATCCCACCCCGAAATCTTTTCAGGAAGCTGGCTAATTCTTCGTTTGCTACCCTAGACCGTGTCAAATGGCTACTTCCAACGGCTGCTGACACACACCACCACTGGAGTGACACACCATTCAGAGAGCTTGTCAAAGAAAAAATCATGTTACCTTGGAAAAGAAATCCTGCAGAAAGAGTGGTGTTTATGCCAGAAGGCAGCAGACAAAGTATATCCTTGGTTAGGGCTGACATTCCAGTCTTATCAATGTCTCTGATCTAAACTCTGCTAAGCACTTTGTCTGAAGCTTAGTCTAAAGCCAACAACTGTATCATTTAACTCACCCTTTGCCAGAGTCCTCACACACCAATTACCTTCGCCATTTGCATTCCAAATATTCTGGCTATTACCACTGAAATGGTGCAGTCCACATACCTGTCCCTTTCCAGTTTCAGCAGCAGGGAGACCAGGGTGCAGACCTCTACAAACCCCAGTCCTGAAAACTGGAGCCCCAGGGAAAAGAAGCTTAGTAACACATTTGCAAATGAAAACACTTCTGGCAAATCTGTAAGGCATAATGGCCCAAATGTCAAACACCTGGCCTGTCAAACTGAGCAGGAGACAATAAACAACAAGGTTTTGAGACTGCCATTATAATTTTGTTCCTGATGGAACATGAGAGATCAGGAAAAAGAAAGCTCATTTGAGAAAACTGCCCAGAAAAGAATGATATCAAGACAACTCTTACCAAACTAAGTGCCTGAGACTCCTTCCTTTGTGGTCAAACTCTGCTGCAGAACAATCCTGAATCATGAGGACTCCAGCTTGTACCTCTGCTTCCTTGACAATTCACATGTGGGGCAGGGACCAAGGTACAGAGAGATGGCAATAGAAGGGGTAGGAAGTGGCAGTAGGAGGGGTAGGAGGTGGCTATAGATTGTCAAGCAGGAAGCGTGAATCAAGGTACAACAGGTTGAGGAGGTGGGTTTTTTTTAAAAAAAAACAAGGAACACAAGACAAACTGGCCTTATGCTTCACTCAGGCTCACCACAGCAACCTAAAGAACACCCCCAAAACCCTTTCTTATGGAGGTCCCAGCTGTATATCACCAAGGGTTAGTGTAAGACAAGAAAACACAAAGAAAATGCAAATGCTTGTGACCCTGAATGAACGGGTCTTTCCTTGCAGTGGAACACAGGCCTATTCCCCCTATTTCAGATTTCTGCATATGTTATTTCTGGACAGGATGGGAAGCTCTGGCCATTCAAATGTAAGATATGCCACCTACTGTGGATTACTCAGTCAGCTGAGGACCATACAGCTGTATTGCTTAAGCAGGTAATTTCTGTGGCATTTTCATGCAAAAGCCACTTTTGTGCTCAGGATGTAGTAAAGGGCCATATCTAAAACAATTCAGCAAAAGCAACTGAGTCCTGGTAACAATATAATCAAGACAGCAAGAGCCAAAAAGGAAACCAAGTTTAGCTGAAGTCAATGGAAAATTACACATATCACAAACATTCAAGAAGTATGGTGCTCCTTCTCTTTACACTGCCACCTGTCATTGCCACTTGGGCCTGGCAAACAGCAGATGTCCCCAGAGCCCTATTAGAAAAGCCCTTCCTCAGCCCAGCTGCAAAGACATCAAAGGAGAAAACAGAAAGGCTCCTACCTGCTACTTCCACAATGTGGTGCCTGGCAATATCATAGTAGGGATCATCCCACTGCAGGTGAGTGACAGGCTCAGGGGAGCCTTTGGAGTCGTCTGCACAAAGTACAAGAAACAATCAGAAGGGATCTGGAGCACACTGGCAAGTACAAAGAGATAGAGGTATAAGAAAAAATGGCACTTCTACATGGGAGGGACTAATGTATGCAACCATACATCCTGAAAACCCACTTTTGAAATTCTGAGTGGACAAGAGCAGCAATGACTTCAGAAGAGTCCTGTCAGTCCTATGAAGTCCGTGTGTCCCTCAGAATGTACGCTCTCTCAAACAACTGTTCAGATTTGTCACAATTATTCACAAAGACAAAACCCAATGACACCATCATGGCTTTTCAGAACAGAAGGATCTTAACATAGTCCCTTGACGGATGGTCATCCTGCATGCCCTTGAGCTAATTTTCCTGACCTCTTTGGCCAGCAGTTCATAGCACAGAATTTCAGAGCAACAACTCAGATCTCCAGCCCCACCTCCCAGACGGAAGTTTGAGACCATTCCAGTGCAGAAGGCCAAACTCTCCTGCAAGATACCACAATGGAGGACACTCAAGGATTTACAGCACATCTGTACTGTCAGCATCAAAATGTAGCCAGGCATAGGACTGACAAGAGCATATTTACAGCAGCCGGCTCTGCACTTTTTATGCTGTTCAATACTGAGGCTGATTCACTTGGGTGTGGTGCAAGTTTAATGTGTCTATAAAGCTTTTAAATGGAACTGGGGCTCTCTGTGTATGTAGATATGACCACAAAGCTGCAGGACAAACAACTGCTTTTTGGCCAAAACACAGATCCCAAACAAGCAGGATACTTACCTGATTTGGGAAAAGCAGGGACTTCATCTGCTGGCCAGTTCTTATCATCTATGGAGGCCAGTTTGAGCTGGCTGAGGGACTGGTTGGTATCATCCAAGTTCGGGTCATCCTGAAGCTCTGAGAGTGAGTCTGTAGCCATGGTCCCCAAATACCGCAGTTTATTTTCCTAGAACAAGGACTGCACAGATTTTTAGGTGAGACACAAATTTACCTCCCCAAAGAGGTGCTTTCTCTTCTGATTTCCCCCCAATACTCCCTTATCTTTACTTATACAGAGATTATGCTTCCCCTCCCCCTTAATACAAGCAGGAACTCCTCCTCCTCCTCCAAGCCAGGGGTACGACATGTCAGATTCTTTCATGCCAATTGCTATCAAAGGCCATCAAGAGCTGTACCAACCCTCTCAACGAGTCTCTGCTCGACCACAGCTCTGGACAGAACAGTTCTTCTCTCCTGAAACAGAAGCAGCACCAGGACACTGTGGAAGGCGACAGGCTGCACCAGCCCCTGCCTGATACACTCCCTGTACGGCTCTGAGCTCCCCCTCCCTCCAAACGGCTGGCACAAAGCCCGGCTGTTTCCACAGTTGGCCCGGTGCTGGAAGCTTTCCCAAGAATCACCCTCCCCTCCTTCTCCCCATAATGGAGAGCCAGAGTTCTCAACAACACTGAAGTGGGTGCTTCAGTGTGCTAGGATCTGAACAGAGAAGTGAACAGCTCCTTAAAACAGGAATTTTTTAGGCTGAGCTAGTAAGACGGAGAACAATACACATACAATCCTTATCTCCTTTCAGCATCATCCAGTAAATCCTTTCTCCTACATCACAGCTAGAAGCAAGGAATCATCTCTTTTATTTAAAGCCATACTGCCTGAATATTTTTCACCAAGCGTGCCATAATACTGAGGAGACCAAAGAATTAAGAGAGTCCAAGACACAGACAGCTCAGTACATTTGCTGTTGTTTGCAAATATTTCTCACTCTCATCTGAAGCAGAAGATACATTAAAGCTGGGACTGAGCTAGCACAGCATACAGGACCTCCTAAGAGTACCAACTCTTAGGGACAATCCTTGGGAAACAGCTGTTATCCTCTGAACTCATTGTCCTGGAAGTAAGCAAGGAAACATTAAAAAGGACCGCTATGTAGATCCCGATTGCTCACACAGACCACGTGGACAGTAATTCAGTGGTCAGCAGGCAGCAAGCCAAGAGGAACTGTAGAAAAACAAAGTGACACCTTGCATCAGCAAGAGTCTCTGTAACACTGTTTCACAGAGATGCTTGTGCTTCTTTTGCATTATGAGGAGAGCAAAGGGTTCAAAGACGATCTGAGGAGGCACAACATCTCTAGAGCGTGAATGTGTATATTCATCCAGAGAAAACAATGAAACAGTAACTGAGACTCAGCACAGAGGACAAAACCTGTGAGAGACTGAACTCTGGAAGGTGTCACATCCATGCTCAGGTCTATACTTGTCACCAAGCTTGGGGATGCATTTTGAGAGCACAGGAAATTGGATATTCAGTGTTTTTCCTCTCCATTTGGATCATTCCATGCTTACTACTTACTTCCTGTCCTCCCTTATCTGCTACTCACCAGTTTACCAGTTTTCACCTCTCTGGGGCTCCCAAAGGACTGGAAGCTATTACTAATCAAATGCAACGTTTCCTAAAATATGAAAGAGCATGACATATACAGGCAGCAGGTCACAAGACAGCACATCAGACACACAGGGTCCCACCACTGCAGCCATGCAAAGACCCAAGCAAAATTATTCCCTGCCCTCTGGCAAGGGCTGCCAGAGCTGCCTGACCTCCTCTGATCTTGACAGGGCAAGGAGCAAGAAATCAGGTTCCCTAGCACCGTGAGCTAATGCTGGAACCACGAAGCAGTGGAGCCAAGGGACAAGGACACCCCACCCCTAGCAGCTGATCTGATTTCTATGGTAACTGCAGGCACTGACTCCTATGACTCAGCGAGCTTAAAGCATTTCCCAGAGGAGCCCAGCAGCCCCAAAAGCCAGTACTCCATGCTGAGGAAGCATCCATGGCTCCCCCAGGGCAGCCTCTCAGCATCCACAGCTCTCCCGGCCCTGGTGGGGACAGAGGACCCACGTTCGACTGCTGCCATCCACTGAGATGCCTCTCATGTGAGATTCTTGGGGATGCCTGGTAGCAACAATTTCCCCGAAGCCAGCTCCTGAAACGCCTGGGGACCAAATCCAAATCCCCCCAGAGAGCAGTGACGGTACCGCCATAGGGCCAACAAGTCACCAAGTGTCCTCCTCACTTGTCCCTACACAGATCACCACTTGGCTTCACAGTCAACTTGCAGCACTTGTCCAGAGACAGAAGAGCTGGTTATTAGACAGCACCGGGGGATTTCCCCTGAGGCGTAAAATTCATCTTAGTGTGGCACCATGTGGAAGAAGGAAGTTATTAGTAGGAAGCACACTGGAAAAAGAGCCCAGTGGATATTGCTCTTGCCTTAGTCCTTGGAAAAACAGACAAGGCTCTCCAGATACCTTAATGTGGTTTTCACAGCCAGCTCCCTTCCTTGGCTCTAGGTTAGTGCTCTAGGTGTTAATGGAAAGAGGATCCAGAGCAGAAGACCTCTTAGATTTCCAGTCCTTCTTGTGAACCAGACTGTAGCACCAAGAGAGCCCCAGAAGGTTTTGCAAAATTTTCTCCAGCCCTTTCCCAACATGCAAAAGGCAAAAGCACGGGGTCTCACATCAGATAACTATACAGCAGTTTAGGACATATAATCCTCTAAATGCTTGGGAACTAGTAGGCTCTGAGAAGGAGAGAACTGGAGTTAGGATGTAAGAAACTGAAGAAACTGTAAGAAATTGAGGCTCTTCATATAAGGATACACATTTCACTTCCCAGTAGTGCAGCTGCATGAGGTGTTTCTCCATGTACTCAAACATGACCCATAAGGATCTGTCATTAAACAGAAAGTCCATATGTATCATGGTGATATGGTTGTTAAAATGGGTGAAGTGTTTGTTAAAAACATTTCATGTTTTTTAACACTAAAAGAGCATTTCAACAGATTTAACTCAGTTTAAAAACCGCACCTGTTTTACATAAATGTCAGGACTAGATGCAAGTGGTACACTCTGTATAGCAAATAATAAGAAAAATTACATACCTAGATTTAAAAAAAAAAATTCTAGCCAAACATTTAAAAACTAAAGAATCACACATGGCAGCGGAAGCATTTACTTACCGCCAGGCTCTAAAGAGCCAACACCTTCCTTTTTTTCCAAGTGTTTAAGTATGTTTTCTGCAACTACACTGCACCTGAACACTTGCTGTTTAATAAAAATTAACTTTCCTAGATAAGAGAGACGTGATGGAGAACAGCACATTCTGCTAAAGGAGAGAACTCAGCCCATTAAAATACAATTTTCACACAAATTCTGAGCTGAAGGTTCCTTAAATAAGATCCAGAATTTACCCAAGGAAGACCATTCACTTAAATCTAGGAAATCTTGGTAGCTGCTGTTCATGCAAACTATTTTTTTCTGCAATTTCAGTTTCACTATTTTTCTACCACTTATTTCTAAGCTACACCTGCTTGGTAGTTCCCTTTTCCTGTTTTTCTTCCAGATGTATTATTAGTTCAGAAGTGAATTACACTTCAAAATATGTCTATGCATATATTACCACACCCTGGAGCTGTACATACAATAAAAAATTACAGAAGCAAAGCGGCCTCTTTTTCCGTGCCAGATGAACAAGCAATGGTCAGATGCAACGCAATCCCAGTTCCGGGATTATTTTTCTGACTCTGCCGCCATTCACACCTCCTCCCAGTTTCTGTTTATTTGCACAAATGTCTCTTTTTCTGTACACATCAATCAAGTCCCTGCACTTTGCTATAGTGATAAAAAGAAGCACACTGCAAGAAAAGGGAGCAGTTACTCCCTAGCAGACCTTCAGAGTACTCACATGCATGAATGAGCTCCAGAACACAGACTCACCCACAAAGCCCACCCCGTGTCTTCCTCACATCAAGACTGATGATACCACAGAGAGCATCACTACTCTGGTACTACCCTGAAAGAACCTAGAGGTCAAGGGCCAGACCTTGTCACGGCTCATCATGACCAGTTAACTCAAGACAGACACACTATTGGTCAGGGAAGCTCTTTGGTCCTTCATTATTCCAACAGCTTTTTAATTGAGCAGCCTTCCTTCCCCAGTCATCTCATTCCGTCTGCGGAAGGCCACCTCCGTGCCTGCTGGAAATCCACCCTAGCGAGCAGTCAACCTCCCCTTTCAGGTTCTCTGCAGGGTCTGAGGGCAAAAGCGCTGAACTCTCCAAGTGTCCTCTCCGGAGCTTTGTGCAGCTTTGCTGCACTAAGTACAGAGGCTGTTCCCACTGCCGTGCAGATCCCACCCAGGATTCACACGTGACGGAGGCAGTGGGGCACACACAGCCCTGCGCGGGCTGCACCCCTCCTCCTCCTCCCCCTCCTCACCCCCTCCACCATACATCTATTCTCTCCCGTTCCCTTCGACCCATCTCCTGTGAGACCCCTAAGCCAACTTCAAGATTGCTTACGAGGCTCACAGATTTGCTATTTACACTCTTAAAACAAGGTCCCCTAGTACACGCCAGCTGCCTGAAGGCAGGACAAGTACCAGCCCCTGCTGCTGGGCACCAGGGTTAATGGCAGCCAGCCCCAGCGCCAGCCCCGCAGTAGCCGCCGAGGTCGGGAGCAGACAGCAGCACGGCCCGGCGGCCCCGATCAGCGGTGACCAGGACCCCGCGGGCTGCCGGCCCCGGCTCTCCCCGCCCAGGTGCTTCACCAGCCGCGTACCGCGGGCGAGCCGAGCCGCCCCCCACACACAGGGCGAGCCCGGCAACACCCGGGCGGAGCGCTCGGGGCTCCGGGCCCAGCCCCGGCCCACTCAGCCTCAGCCCTAGCCCCACCGCCGGGCCGCTCCCCCGCCCCGCAGCACCAGGACAGGCCGCCGGGCCCCGCTGCTGCACGCAGGGCCCGGNCGCCGGAAGCGCGGCCTCGCCGCCGGGGGAACCCGCCCCGCCCCGCCCGCTGCCGGCCGCCGTCCGGGCGCGTCCGCTGCTCCCTCGCAGCGTTCCGCCGGCACGGAGCGCCCGAGGCCGAGGGGGCGGCTGTGGAGGCGCGGGGGTCCCGGGCCACCCCCCTCAGGCAGAACCCCTCGTAGGTGGGTGCCGCGGCCCAGAGTGGGTGGGATGAGCGGCCCGGCCTTCCCGAGCGTCGGGTCTGCGCCTTCGGCTGTCCCCGGCATGTGTGCGCCCTGCAGCCCCTGCGGGACGGCGGTCCGGACCTTGCGTCGCTTTTAGGAGCTACCGGGCGAGAAAAGAGCGTGTCGCCCTGTTTTATGCCAGTCATGACGATACCTCCTAAAAATACAGCTCGTGAAACACTAGGAATGCTGCACGGGTACTGTCTCGGCTGAGAAATCAGAGATTCGTCTCTCTTCCCCAGTTTAAAAGGAAAAAAGATCATAAAAGTAATGGTTCTCACGGCAGATCCCCAGGATTACTGCAGAGAAGAGGTAGCATCTCCAGCGTTCATCTTCCTCTTATCCAGCAGCAATCATGTCACATAACAGCCAGTGTTAATTCACCCACCGTGCCTTTGTGTTTGTGCAGGGGATGCCGAAGTGTCCAAGGTGGTAGCTGATGAAACCACAGTCCTCAATGACCCTGTTAGCAGGGTGTCCACCAAACATTTCCACAGGCTGCCAGAAACTTCCAAACATGATCCATAGCAAGCGGGGATGCTGGGGACTGAGAATCAGCACACTGAGCCCATCTCAACAATTAGGACGAGTGGCAGGTGCAAAGAAGAATTGGATAAGGGTGTGGATCCCAGATCTGCAGCACAAAAAGTGGAAATGGGACAGACGGCAGCAAGTCCTGGAGACCTGGTTCTGTTGTCTCCCTCAAGGAGGGCTTGATTCAGTGCTCCCTTGGTTGGCAAGCCATGCAAGGTGCATGCTCTGGCCAGCCCACTCCAGAAGTGCCTGCTAGACTGTGGTGGCAGGGCAACTGGGCAGGAACCCCAGAAGCCCAGTCTTACAGAAGGAGAGACTGTACAGATTTGTGAAAAGGAGAGGAAAGCTTCCAAAAACTTCAGACTGGCATCCCCAGAGCATGGGGGAAGTGGCTCACTGGAGGGGCCTGAGTGGCAGGAAGAGTATATGGAGGTGGTGGAGGATTATTCTGGCAGGCCCAGGCCTCCCACTAAAAGCCCTGTCCCAAAAGGAGATGATCAAGCACAGGTGGTGCTCCAGGGAGTATGATAAAGCCTTCCTGTGGCTCTGCCACCCCAAGAAGCACTACTTTTTCCACCCTGGCCACAAGCCCTTCCTGCACACAGAGTGTAGCAAGAGCTGTAGTTCAGAGGGGAGCTTTAAGGCCCACGTGTTGGCCCACAGGGCTGTGTGACCATTCCAGTGCACCCAGTGTGACAAGGTTTGCTGCCCCAAATGAGACTTGCAGGAGCACCAGGTCCCGCACACCAGCCAGCACCCCTTGTCCTGCCAGCAGTGTGGCAAGGCCTTTGCATGCTGGCTCTCTCTCCACATGCACAGGAAGATCCACTTGGCCTCTGGGACTGGCCCAGCTGGTCCCAAGGGGTGCCAGTGTGATATGTGGATATCACATGGCCAGCCCCAGCTCCTTGTGCAACCACATGCACCTGCACATAGAGGAGAGCACTTTCAGCTGTGAGCAGTGCAGCAAGTCCTACACCCTGGCCACTAAGCTGTGGTGCCATCAGAAATCCCCCCTGGCTGGAAGCCCCGCAAATGCGAGCTCTGTGGCGTGGGCTACACCCTTCCCCAGAGCCTTGTGCACCATGTGCTCACCCACAAGGTGGGAAAGGACTCTGAGGAACTCGCCACTGCAGTGGCCTCACTTGCTGTGGACCTACCCCAGGCAGAAGAAGATGCCACAGAGGAAGGGCCAGCAGGGGGTAATTGTGGCAGAGCCCACCTTGCTCATGGTGTAGGTGCTGAGGCCAGCGAGTGAGGCTGAGCTGCTGATTATAGCCAGCAGTCACTGCATCACTTACCAGTGTCGAGGCAGACCCCAGATCCTGGGGCACACGGGAGAAAGGCCATGTGTCCATCAGCAAAGGACATAATCAAAATCATCCTCTCTGAGCATGAGGACAAATGCATTATGATGCGGGATGAGGCCTCACTGAATGACATGGTCATCATCCAGGAGCGGATGGGCTTTGGAGCAGTGGCAGAAGTGGTAGAGGTCAAGACTGATACCTGGCTATCCCAGCATGCCCTGGCTGATCTTCTTCTGTACTTATTAGAATGAGGTAAAAAACCAAAACAAAACCTATCTCTCTCATCTCTGTGTTAGCAACAAGGCCCTGTGGCTCAGCCCCAGGCAGAATTAGCAGTCTTGGAGGTAACTGCCTGTGTAAACGTGGGGCTTTGCAGTAGCTGCTCGTTGAAGCTATGAGCCTACACATGCCACATGCTGGGCCTGGCGCAGGGAAGGCATTGGCTGCTGATGGGAATAACTTCTTAGAGAAGACACAGCGTTAATGAGCAGTGCTTCTGTTCTGCCTGTGTTACATTGTCAGTCAGTGACAGCGCACTGCGGGGAAGGCAGGAAAAGTCTCAAAGCAGCGACTTTGAACAGTGCCTTCCTTTCAAGTTTTTTAATTACTTGTTGCTATCCAAGCGCTTTCCTGGCTTTTACTCTTGGAGCTAAGCAACACTTCTGATCATTTGAAGGTCATGCTGCTGCCAGACAGTACTGGCAAGCAGCTTCCCGAGTGTTTACAAGGTGTCTTGTAATATGAAGAGCATTTTTCACAATTAGCAGAAGCAAAGTCCTGCCTTGGAGCTAGGGCTGAGTGTTCCTTCTCCGCTGTCACGTGGTTTGCTTGCCTGCACTTCCAGTGACTGGACAGTCTGTCTGAGGACATGAAAAGGATAGTTTTGTGTCTCACTGTGCAATTTTCACTGTCCCCAGCTGAAAGGCTCCTTACCTCTCCACATAAAGGTTGACTAGTTCATCCCTGCTCAGAAGATTTTCCATCTCCTCTCCTCATTCAAGTTGGGTTCATTAATTTTTCCCCCTTTTTTCTCTTCTCACATTCTTACTTCCTCTCTTCCACTTCTTTCCTGCCCCTGCACCACCACAACTACACCCCAATATCCCCTCTGCTCCATCTTCTTCAGTACCTGTTTGCCAGCTGAGGCATGCTGATGTAAATTACTCCTGTTGAAGGAAGGAAAGGCACAGTTCCCAGCGCTATGTGAACTTGACCTCCTAGGAAGAGACTGACAATACCAGATCCAACCTTGCATGTTCTGCACTCTTTTTTCTCAGGTTACAGGAACACCAGTTTCATTTGCTGAATCCTCAGTTTTAGTTATTCTTGCTCTCTGTCTTATGCCTCTCAAACATCTGCAATTCCCCACATTTTTTTGTTTAGTCTTGCTTAGTGACTTTAAATTCTCTGGGTTTCTTATGCCCACTGCACAAGAGGAAAATATAGAGGCACCAGGAAGTCATAAGTAGCACAGTTCCCTTTTGGGGTGCTAGGAATGCAGTTATGTGACACCCCTAAAAGCTGCTGTTTGTGGTTTCTACATTAATTTTTTTTTCATAAACTTTTATGACCAGTTTTAAGACAAGGTGCTAGAGTGAGATCCATGACACGTTGATGTGATCTAAAGATGGAAGGTGAATTCAGTTGGTAAACCTTTGGGTGTCCTAATTTTTAATTATTTTCTCTGTAGTTAGGGAGCATGTGAGCTAAGTCTTCCCTGAATGCTTGGAGCACAGGCATGTGAGGGGCTCGTATTTGAAGCTGCAGTGCTTCCTACTGTTCTCTCTTTGGTGCCTATCCAAACTCAAATATTGACACAGCTGCAGAATGTTCTCACTGGAGCTGGGCTCGTGTGCTGTGTTTGAAGCATGTGCCCTCTGTCACAGCAGAACTGGGAGGGAAGGGGGGAGCAATGGAGGGAAGGGACAGGGAGAACCCAGACCCCTTATTGCCTGAACGGCTGACCTGCTTCTTTATTCTAAAGTAACAGGAGAGAAATAGAAGGAGCAATTATGAATTAGGAGGTCTTCACAGAAACATTGTTCACCTAACAGTTGATCTGAGTAGGTGGGAGCAGGTCTGTGCTGTGCTGCACGTATCACTTGGCTGCAATATAAACCTCAGGCCAATCTTGACTGAGGAGCCCATAGGTGACTTCCACTGGGCCCCTGGTGGTGATGCCACCACCATGTCTTTGTCTTTGTTGTAGAAACAGCATGTTCTCACGTGAACAACCTTTTGCTTGACAGCAAAATGATGCATAAAGTTGTTTACTCCTAGGAAAATCCTATAAAAGCCCTGAAGAGCAAGGTCCTGGTGAACCTCAACATGGATGGGATCTGTACAGGGTGCCGTGGCCTGACTAGGTAGCTGTGCAGTGCTGTATAACTTGGTGTTTGCAGCATCTGAAGGGGTGTAGGATTATCTAATGCCATACCCTTTCTTGTATTTTGTCCAATAAAGGGTATTTTAATTACTACATTGTGGGCTCTGAGTGCCTTTTTTATTGGGATCCATAGCAAGCCCTCACGCCAGTGCATTACATTTGTTATAGTTGTCAGGATCCTGGTGAGAAGGGAAGAAGGATAGCAAGGAAAAGGATGTGTGCCTGCCTGGTGCCATATGCTGGCATGGGGAACATTTACTCAGCGTGCTGCCTTTCAGTGCCGGTGAAGGTTATGCTTTGGGACAACAGGCACGTGATTACCCAACTGGCTGGAGATCTTGTACACCCATTACCCTTACAGGTTCAGGCAGCAAGCACACAGCTCTCCTGGGTGGAGGGGTCCACCATGCTGGCAGGGCTTCACCAAGGCTTTGGGCTGCTGCTGCAATACTCCCAGGTGACAACGGCAAGGTCTGTTGGATGCTTGGGATCCTTCATGCTGGCAGGGCCTCACCAGGTGTCAGGCACGCACATAAACTTAAGTGTTACATTTAAACCTCGCACCACAGTCAGGGTTCAGCCCTTGGCCAACTTGTAAACTGGCTTAAACCTGACTGAGGTGTTTGAATGAAAAGGAGCTGGCTGCAAGGGAAGGAGACAGTTCTCTGGGTCCTGAAGTCGCTCCCCACTTGGCAGCTGTCTGGTCCTCAGGAACAGGGGAACCCGTGTGTGAAGGGAAAAAGGGTTTCATCTTTGTGATTGTATCCAAGGTGTTACTTTGATCAAATATAATTCACTTTAGGAACAGATTGATAAATGCCCCAACTATTGAACCAGCAAACTGTATCCATCACAGAACAGATGAAGGTCCAAGAAAATGGGCCAAGGCCAAACCCCCTATATTCTGCTCCCTGGAAGTTGACGAAGTAGTTACATAGGAAAAAAATTGGCAAAGGCTTTTTTTCCTTAAAAAGAAGAATCAACACATAGAGGGAAAGAGATCAAAACTCCCTGCTGTGTTAAAAGCCATAACTCTGTATGGTAAAGGTATCTTAACTCTCTTGTCCTAAGAAAGAAAATAGCATTCATCATTCATGGGCGGGTGAAGGCAGAAAGAAAATGAAATTATAAAAATTTGCTTACAGGAATGGAAGAGTTAAATGTTGGAGGGGTTAAGTCAAAGCCCCTGGAGAGGTGATAGCTGATGCGTGCTGTGCTGCTGCAGAGGCTAACCACGGGAATGGGAGAAACAGAGATGAGCCCTAGAAGCACATTACGGAATGAGAAAAGGCCACAATGGGAAGAGTAAGCTTCTTTAATTACTAACATTGTTGTGAGACACCAGAAAGGGCTGGAAAGTGTCCCAGGATATAGTGAAAGTCTCCAATTACAAAGCAAAACCAATGTAAAGAAATAGAAGAAACCTAAGTGATGGATGTAGCCTTGAGTAATCTAGAGATAAAAGGTTTCAGCAGTTACAGTTAACAACCTAGTTGCCCTTATAGGTGAGTTTTTCCTGTATCATGGGGAAAGAAGAACAGCAGCTGGAAAAGAAGCAGCCAGACATAGTGACAGAATCATCATCAGTTTCAGTAAGGGTTTTTCAAAGAAATGCTTAAGCAACAAAATGAATGTAGGAACCAGAACAGAAGTAATGTTAAAGGAAGATGGCATAGGTAAGTATTAGAAGATATTCATACCTGTCTGATAACCAAGCTTAACTGCTGTAGTGTAGCATCGCTTAAAGTTAGCCTTATATGCTGCATGATCCCATGGAAGGTGGTAAGACCTTTCCTTTAAAGGAAGGACAAGAAGATGGTAAAAATCTATGCATAAGTATAACAACGTTGACTTAAGCTGCAGTGTAAAGGCTGCCTGGTTATTGTAAAGAAGAGACAGAGATGCAGAAATTAAAAAGAAAGTGACTGAGGATATTGAAAGCTGCTTGTGCCTCCTCCTCCAGTGAGGAGCGGAGGTGGCTATGTGGGACACTGACCTCACCACTCCTGTTTGTGCTCTTTCCTGTCCCTGCCTGTGCTCTCTGCCTAAATGCTGCTTCCCCTGCTAAGTAACATGGGTGTTTCTAGGGCTGTGTCTGATCCCATGCACACACTCTCCACCGAGGTCGTCTCCACGCAGGGAATCCCAGCCATTCCTAAAGGTGTCTCTCCAAAATCCAGAGCGGGGGGTAGAGACGTGTGTGGATGAGAACGGGAGACACTCTTAGGTGAGGAAGGAAGCCTCTGCAACTGCTCTTTGTACCAGTGGCCAGAGTCATTCCTCAGCCACCCTAATGCTAATATTTGCACTCCTTCTATGGAGATAAACATTACAGATGTATCTGCTGCACAGAGACACAGCACTAAATATGCTCCCTGCTGGCAGAAAGAACTTTTGTGCCATGTGGGAATTCCTGAGACTACCCCCATGCTGCCCTGCTTTCTGCTGTTTTTCTGCTCTTGCCAATGGTCTGCTTGCTGTAGCAATCACTAGAGCTTTCCCAGCTCTAATGGGAGTTCTTGACTTAATAGCTGATGTCATGACATCCAGAGCATTCCTGTCTCCCTGTTCCTGGAAGCCTTTGTTTTCCTGGCGGGTTTTGGGTGTGCTAGCTCCCTGCTCATCAGAGTTTCTGTTTCCTTTTGGATGGACTTCAGTACGTTCCACTATGGGGGGAAGAAAAGGGGCAGCCCCTTCATGCTGCTTCATCCTCCTCCACTCAGCTGGGAATTATAAGGCACTGGGAAGAATGTACTGTCAATGGCACTGCTAACCTAACTGGGAGGAAAATCTAAATTCCCAATGGGCCTTCAAAGGCATCCTTTCTGCTCCTTGTCATGGGCAAGGGAGAAGCACACTTCAACTGTGTGTTGTGGTGCCAAAATAGCTGAGGCTGATCTTGATGATAACTGCAGGAAGGAAAGACAACTGTGCCCTAGGGAGAATGAGGGGAGCTTGTAGCTAAAAGGAGAACGACTGGGAATGGCTAAGGATGTCTCAAAGTCTTCCTGCGTTCGAGGCTGCTAGAGTACATCTGAGAACTCAGTGGCAGGGACCTGAACCAGCATGGTGAGGAGGCAGTGATGGTGCCAAGGGCTGCACAGGAGCAAAGTCAGGGAAAAGGAGCAAGCTCTCTGGCTGGGACGGCTGTGAGCTGCAAGAGATACCTCTTTCCAGCCTGAGTTCTCCCTATGCCCTGTAGGACAAACATGTCTTCTTGCTACTCATGCCATCTTCCCAGATAGGAAATAGGAAGTTAAGTAAGGAAATGAAGATGCTCTGAAGGGAGGGAGAGATGCCAAGAGAGGAGGGATAAGAGTCCCACTGTCCCTGACACACCATGACCTGGAGTCCTGTTTCTTCATTCTGGTTCAATATTAACCCAGCAGGGCCGTGACTCCGCTTATTCTGCTTCCTTTGCAATTCCCCTGCAGCCAGGGCTGTACAGCATGGCGCACACCAAAACCAGCATACTGAGGGGCCTGCTCTTCTCCAGCCTTCTGCACCTCACCTTGAGCCATGACGGAGGTAAGACTCAAGGGCAGAAGTACCAGTAGATGACAGGAGGAAGGAAGACAGGGTTAATTCTTTCCAGAGGTAATGCATGTGGCAAGTTTTCTTCCTCAAGTCAGGAGGACAGGCTAAAAGCTTGAAGTTGGGAGCAAAAACGTGCTGAGAACGGAGTGAACATAGGAGAATGCAGCAGCATCTGGCAGCTGTTGACAACAATTCAGTGGATTTTATGGGTCACCTGGGAAGTGGCAGGGAAGGGGATTGTGGCTGAGTCCAGGATCAAGTATAACACAGCTGTGGGGCTTTTGGGGCTAGAGTTCCTTTGCTGACCTAGGCGGCTTTAATTCTCCATTGCCTCCCCAGCTGACCCTTATTGAAACTTTAGGTCATACAAAATATGCCGCTTTCCTGCTCACTGCTCCTTTTATTAGACACTCTGTCTTTTCTTAACATGAGGTTAGTCCTCTTGGACCCACTACTGTGTGGGGGAAAACCTGTCTCCAGGTCTCAAATCAGGGGCTCTGAACATGAAATGGAACCAAGCTGTGCTTATCACAGTGGTCTGAGGCTGGCAAGACAAAAATACAGTGGGTTGGGACAGGGACAGCAGCAGGCTCAAAGCTAACAAGCCTCTATCTAACTGCAAATGAGCAGAGCAGCTTTGCTGAGGAAGCAGTGTTCCTGTCACTTCTGTTACCTAACTGATGGGAGCTGTGACAGGATGAATTCCAGAGAGCCTGCTCTGATAATCAAGTGTAGACCTGACAGGGCTTCTCCTCTCTATATGGTGCACTGGGGGAGGCTGGGCTATGGGATCACCACATCAGCTGCATGTAGTTTTTGGAAACTGAAAGGGGAGACAAAGGTGCCCTCTGGCTGTGAGCAGTCCTTTGACTGGCAGCGTTCTGACCCAATAGTTTTCCTGGAAAAGGGGCAGGCATTGTCACTGCTAAAGCGCCCCCGACGTGCCAACAAGGGATTTCTAGAAGAGATGCTTAAGGGAAATCTGGAGCGAGAGTGCCTGGAGGAGATATGCAGTTATGAGGAGGCTTTCGAAGCCCTTGAATCCATCGATCAGACGGTACGTACCAGGAAACATTCCCTCAGCCAGCCTCCGTAGGGAGACAGCAGCCGGTTGCACGCGCAGCCAGGGGCCAGGGCTCTAATACTCAATTCTGTGAACCAAAGATGAGGCTGATGTGTGCATGCCCCAAGGCGTCAGGCTTTCTTAGGGAGCTTCCCTCCTTGAGACACTCCAGGGAATACAGCTGAAAGCTCAGGTTCTTTTCTCCCCCTCTCTATGCATGAAGTGACAAGGTCCCATTGGTCCTGAATAGCATCTTCCACTAGCTCAGCATGGTGCCTCACACACGCGAGTGGCCATCCCAGACACTCACAGGAGCACTGGTGTAGCAGCCAAACACTGAGTGCAGATGCCTCAAACTCCTTCGAGCTGAAGCTTTTGCGCACCCTGTCCCTTGTTCCAGTTTCCAGACTCACTCACTCTGCTAAATTTGTGCTGCATCCTTTTGGGATTTGCTCCTAGCCCCAAGGCTGGTGTCCCTGCTGAATTCCACACCCAAGAATACAACAGATAAACAGTTAGGAGCCTAAGCCAGCAAGACACTACCTCTGTGGAGTACTTCAAAAGCAATCAGCCTCAGGCTGCACGGCCGAGATGTAGATCCAAAGAGCTGAGCAATACCTACATGTGATCTGTGGCCTTAGAAATTCCAGGTTCAGCTGCTTGGACTCCTGCACTGTAGCCCACTGCACTATAGAAGGTTGCTCTGCAGGTTGATGAAGGTTGTAAACATCTTTGGTCTCTTTAGAAACAACAGTACTTGATTCCTGAGTCTGATGCATGGGAATGTGGCTTTGTATCGGACTTTTTGCTTTGACTCCACAGTAATTGGTATAAACAGAGCTAGGTTAGTCCTTCTTTTTGTGTTGATGGGATGTTCGCTTACTGGTTTGAATTGCAGTAGGCAAGAAAGGTTTGATGTTGTGTCCCTAAATATTTTTTTCTTTTTCTTTTTTTTTCTTTTTTACAGGACATATTTTGGTCAAAATACCAAGGTAAGTTGTTTTGAGTCCTGCAGGGACTGTTATCCCTTAGGATGCACTGTCTCATCCTGGAGAGATGGCTCCCTCTTTTAAGAGCTCACTTTCCAGTGCTAAGCATTTGTGTTTTGTCTCTAGATGATAAACTGGTTCAAATGATGATGCTTATCCAGATTGCTTTCATATAATGAGTCTCTTTCTTCTTATTTTGCTAGTATGTCAGGACCCAGGAATGTCCAGGACAGTTCTGGATGCTTGTCTAGAAGGTATGAACTTCATGCTGACCTCAATCTCCTAGATACAGTGAGTGCCAGGAACTCGCTTCCTGCAGAGATTGTGCAGAAAAAAATTAAACCGATGTTGGAGAAGCCATCCAATTATAAAGAAAAATATCAGGGGAGGAATTTGAAATTATTTCTTCCTCTTTATTTCCCCATTAACCATTTCAACAAACAATCTGGCTTGTGCACTGAAATAGCATGTGGTAAATATCCTTTTCCTTGCGACACAGTCAGGTGTGAGCAGCCTCTCAGAAAGGCTCTGAACCAAAGCAAAGCACAGAGCCTCAGGGATAGCTCCCTCTGACGAGGCAGAGAAAGCTTAGGCTGTGTGTGCTTCTCACAGGAAGAGGATACCTCGGCTTGTGCAGGCTCATGCACACAGCAAAAGTTAAAGGGATATGTGAGATGGTACTTCTGGCCTTGAAAAATGCAACATCCAATTCCACTGACTCTGGCTTACGCTGTGTTGGGATTTTGACAGGTAACTGCGCTCTTGGGCTGGGCCAGAACTATCGGGGAACAATTAGCCACACCAAGTCTGGGATTGAATGTCAACTGTGGACAAGCAAATATCCACATATTCCTAAGTAAGTTAATCTCCTGCATCTCCCTTAAGAGTTCTCCAAGGTGTCCTTCCTTCCTAGCCTAACCAGCTTTGTCTCTCATAGATTTAATGCCACCATTAATCCCAGCCTCATTGAGAACTACTGCAGGAACCCAGACGACAACTCAGAAGGCCCATGGTGCTATACCAGAGATCCAACGGTGGAACGGGAGGAGTGTCCCATCCCCGTGTGTGGTATGTCACAGCACTCCAGAGAGCCCTTCACTCACAGCAAAACACTACACTGAGACTCATACTAAAGCAGTCAAGGAGAGGGTTAAGGAGGAGGAATGCTTACATGAACAGAGGCCAGCAGGAGTAGAGAAATTGCACCTTAAAGGGTGAAGGAGCTGAGGAGGAAAAGTCACTGAGTTGCCCGTACATAATGAGCTCTTTTCTCTAGATTACGCTAATCTAGATCTAAATTAAAACCAGCGCAGTCCCCTGGAATGTACTACAATATTTTCTAGTCAGTCACCCCAACATCCTGGCTCAGTTGACTAGTTTGTGACAGCCATGAGTCATAATGCTTTTTGGTCTGAATTCCTACCTTTAGGACAAAATAACTACTGTCTGTGCTTGACTGCCTGCCTTAACATTCTCTCCTGTGGAGGTGTGCAGTTTAATACTCACAATCTCAAGAAAAGAGAAGATGCCCTTCTCTCTTCATTGCACTGGACATGGAGGACCATCCCCCTACACTTACACATTCCCATTTCTCCCCAGTTCAGAGCTATCTCCCCTGGGGCTTGGTCTCTGTTTCAGAAGAACCGGTAAAGGAGAGAACCTTCTCACAGCAGAAGTTTCTCTTCCAAAACCAGACACTAGAAGCAACAATTCTAATAAGTGAGAGTTAGAGGTCAACAATGATTTTGACATGGGATATTTTTAAATTTTAAAAGCCATTACCATTGCCCTGGTCTGCAGAATATAACAAACTGAGAAGAAATACTGCTCTGCTTTGAGGCCATCAGGCACCTGTACTATCTCTGTTCACCATTTAATTTCTGACCTACAGTAGCTTACAGTTACACTTACATGTGCATGGATAGAGCAGGATTGGAAAAGCCTTGGTTTTGTGCACAGTTCTTTTATAATCAGTGGGTCAAAAACCAGAAGCAGCCTCACCAATTAAGGTGAATGCTCCTTGCCCAATGGCTGTTGTGCACCAGAGTGAACAGTCAAATGGGGTCTCTCTTCACATGGGGACTCCTCCTGTGCACGAGGAGAAGGCACCTTGAGGCCAAGCAAGAACAGATTACTGGGTATCCACTCCCTCAGGAAATGCTGCTTAAAACTTGCAGTCATTAGGACACTTGCACAAAAAAGTGTGAAAAGTCTTGCAGGGAAAATTTTCACTTATTATTAGATTTAGAAACATTAGCAAAAGTTAAATTTGCCATTTTAGTAGCGTATCACAGTAAAAGACTCCCCCAAATATGGCCTAGTTAAGCATTTGAGAATAAGCTGTTGGAGGACCTAATACAGCAGCATTATGATACTGAGGCACCTACCCATCCCTTGAGGTGGTTTTTAAAGATGCCCCAGAAGGGAACAGGGTGTTGTTCCTCGTATCTTAGTAACAAAGAGAAGTGTGATGAATAGTGCCAAGCCTCACTTCACAATACTGCTAGACCACCTCTGACACTGCAATATTTTAGAGGGCCACCACATGCATGGAAACACAATGGGAGCTCCCAAACATAATGGGAGGCCCCATGGAACTCTAGGCTTTAGTAAAGGGGCTCTGCTATTTGCTAACAGCACTTCTGAGTGCACAGCTATGGCTTAAATCACAGCTGTCTTTCCAGGTGAAGAAAGAACAACAGTTCCATTTACTCCACGGGCCACAGCACCTGCACCAGTGGAGCCTTGTGAACCAGAGAAAGGCATGCTTTACACGGGGACCCTCTCAGTCACTGTGTCTGGAGCTAAGTGTCTGCCGTGGAACTCTGAGAAAGCCAAAGAGATGCTCCATGGAAAACACAATGACCCAGAAGTGGAGCTGCAGGAGAATTACTGTCGGAATCCAGACAGAGATGAAGAGGGTGTCTGGTGTGTCACAGCTGAATCACCCTACTTTGACTACTGTGATCTGCACTACTGTGGTGAGAAGTCTGCATAGGTTTGGGTAGGCAGATATTTGAGGCAGTGGCAAATAACATCAGGGCTAGAATGAAGAGCTTGGCCTGGGAAGCATAGACAAGGATTTATGTGCACCATACACATGGGAGTCCTGTTTGTCCATATATCACATGTACTAACCTGCCTTAGGTGCATAGCGCTGTTACCTCTCTCAGCTGTTCTCCCTGAAAACTCACAGCGGCGGACAAGGCACATTAAAAAGAGCACTGGTGTTTTAAAACATCATTCCTTCATCAGACCCACTATGTGGGGAAGGGAACATTTACATTGCTGATAATTATGGCAACTGCAGTTAAACCTTTTACCATATTTGTCTTTCCATCTCTCTCAGACAGCTTGCTAGAGGATGAGAACCAAGAGTTCGAGGGAATATCAGGACGTTCTACCATTCCTCAGGAGTTCAAAACCTTCTTTGATGACAAAACTTTTGGTTCAGGTGAAGCAGGTGAGCAAAAACTCTAGATACAGCATGTTTGTAGAAGGGCTGTAGCTTCTTCCTATTCACTGTTCCTCAGAAACCTCAGCTAGCCAAATGCTGTTAAAAGCAGGGGAAGATACTTAAATTCCTTGAAGAATGCTCAGAAGTCAATATCCAGATCCAATCATGGAGCTAGTAAGCACTTCCTTCTAAAATCTTCCAACTTCGCATACTGATGGCAGACAACACTTCTGCACCGTGAATCAGGTAGAGTAGCAAAGCCAGATTGCCTGTTTTTTCAGATTGTGGCATTCGTCCTTTATTTGAGAAGATAAAGGTAACAGACAAAAATGAGAAGGAGCTATTGGATTCCTACAGGGGAGGCAGAGTTGTCGGTGGGGATGACGCAGAAGTTGGCAGCTCCCCCTGGTAAGTACTGTCTTTGCATAGTCTTTGGGAATTGTGTCTTCCTTCTCTTCAGCTCAAGCAGGTAGAAATAAAAGGGCTTTCCTATCTCAGGTAGCATGCACAAATTACAGATTCTAATCAAAGCTTCTCCAAATAGTTGACAGAGCTGTACTAAAATAGCTGTAAAGAAACTCACCTCTTGAATCAAGTATGCAATCACTGGAGAAAGCAAATGTGTTGGTATGTTTCATCTTCATGTCTTCCTCTTCCCACCTTTGCTGGAACAGAAAGGAGGAGAAACCTCTCCAGGTGAAAGAAATGGGGTAAATGGCCCACTACATAGGATATACACGTCCAGGGAAGACTTTTGCTACAGAGCTACTTATGCAGTTTTGTCAGTATAGTGCAATGCTGTTACCTGCTCACTGCCAACTCTCCACTTTCTGCACGACACCAGGACCCGTTCAGCCAGCCACATCTTTAGTCCTGCTTCCTTCCTCCTCATCTCTCAGGCAGGTGATGCTCTACAAAAAGTCTCCTCAGGAGTTGCTGTGTGGTGCCAGCCTCATCAGTGACAGCTGGATCCTGACTGCTGCTCACTGTCTTTTTTATCCACCCTGGGACAAGAACTTAACTACAAATGACATATTGGTGCGGATTGGCAAGCACGTGAGAACAAAGTAAGAGTCTGGATGAAGTGAGAAGGAACTAGGCTTCCTCTTGCAGTAACGAGATACTTTGGAGTTGGGCTGTCATTGACTATCCAAGGAAGTAGTACAGCTAATGTTTCATGCCTCTCAATAACAAGATCTAATGGGGCTGTCATTTGCTGCTCTTGCCTAACCAATCCTTTAGGATAGGTTAAAGTGAAAGGGAGCAAGGAAATCCAAAAGGGTACTCCTATGCAAAGACAGCGTTGTCTCAGAGGGTACAAAGCCAAGAGTATCATGAACTCCAGAAGACTCTCAGCTGCTACTGTACAGTGAGTTCTTCATAACTATTTCAGATATGAAAAGAATAAAGAGAAGATAGCTTTGTTGGATAAAATCATCATCCATCCCAAGTACAACTGGAAAGAGAACATGGACCGAGACATTGCACTCATGCACTTAAAGAGACCCATCAGCTTCAGTGACTACATCCATCCTGTCTGCCTGCCTACCAAAGAGGTCGTGCAGAGGTGAGGAGAAGAGAGAGAGAGGAAAAGCTGACTTCTCAAGGCTATTTGCAGCAAGAGTGCCAGGCAGGAGAAAGCTGTTGCAATATATTTAATTATACATATGCTTCCTTCCACAGGCTGATGCTGGCAGGTTACAAAGGGAGGGTAACTGGCTGGGGAAACTTGAAAGAAACATGGGCCACTAACCCCAGCAACCTGCCCAAAGTTCTGCAACAGCTCAATTTGCCCATTGTAGACCAAAGTACCTGCAAGGCATCCACCAGAGTTAAAGTCACTGACAACATGTTTTGTGCAGGTAAGTAACACTGGAGCCACAGAAGTCAAGGGCTCTGAGCTCCTGGTGTGGACTGGTGCAGCAAGGTTACTTTCTGATAAATTTGCAAATGCCCTCCACAAAGAATAACTTCCCTATGATAAGAACTTTCTCAGTTCTCAGAAAAGATGAAGGCCGGAGAACTTAAAGCTAGGAATAAAGTTTGCAACACCAACATGTGTCAGACACTAGTGTAGTGGTACTAGGTAGCAGCAGCAGCTGTGGAAGAACTAAGCACAAGTAAAATTATCTTTTCACCAGTACATGGAACAGTTCAGTGACTTCCTAAATTAAAGGCTGCACACCTATTATCCTATCTACTAGCTTGTCTCAATCTTTTAGAGCCCATTCATACTTATGCGCCCACAACTTCTGAAGGCTCCTACCTTCCTAAATCTCTTCTAGCATCATACCCTTTTTGAGTGAGAAAGGAAGTGGGAACAGAATTCAAGTTACCAAGAGACTATGGATTTATGTACCAGTTTAATAGTTCCTGCTGTATTCTTCATTTGTGCAGGCTTTATCAGTTCTCACACGCAAGCCTCCAGTGATTTTGACTAAATTTGTGCTGCTTGCATCTAAACGCATGTGATTGCTTGAGTTAGGATGTAAGCCAATTACATGAGTGTGCTGAAAATACAGAGTTCTTACAGATTCTTTTTCTAGACAGCATTTTTTGAAATAGCTGAGATGCAGACATAAAGAAAAAAACGGAGACACGTGTGATGGGAAAATGCAGAGATACTATCTAGTTCATCAGGAATGAGTGAAATCCTTTTCTTCTTCATAGTGAGACTTTAGGAAGACAGCTGGGGAGAGGAAAAGCAGAACTTAGAGCAGCAGGAAGGTGAAAGTGGGGACCACAGTATATCTCTATAGTAAACAGAATATCACAGCTAAGTTCCTAAGACAAGAAAAGCACAGTAGCTCATGCTACAGCTGTTGTACAGTGTCAGTGCAATTGACGCTAACAGCAATTCTGATGAAAAAATAGGAATGAGAGCACAGAAGGTGGATTCAAGAATGTTGTAAAGACAGATGCAGAGTTAGAATTTTTACATATATGAAAAACAAAAGCCCAAGAGTTGACAGAAGCAGCAAACAATCTCGTGGGTCCCAAAACATTTATCCCGAAACTTTCAAGAAACCATGGCCAACACCAGCCACTCCACCTACAGTCAAATGTCCATTTTTCTTGCCTGTAGGTTACAGTCCTGATGACTCACAGAGAGGAGATGCCTGCGAAGGGGACAGTGGGGGACCTTTTGTGATGAAGGTATGTTCAACAAGTTGAAGCTTGTAAGACATAGAGAGATAGGTTTGTTCTATGCCGAACTTCATAGTCTAAAAAATGGTAGCAGAGTTGAGCCACTGCTGAGTGGCTGAAGCAAACCCAGCTCATGCTCAAGGTGAGCAACGGAGATGAATCCTGCAGTCATCCAGCCCCATTTCTGTACTGAGCTCTCAGCATAGTGGGAGATCACCTGCAGGACGGATGAATGATAGCCAATTCCTAATTAGAGATTTAAGAGTAGAGACAAAATTACTCCAACAAACTCTGCCGGAGATGCCAGTCTGAATCCCAAAGTAGCATCCATCATTAAACAGGCTGGGGCACATCCGAGGTTTAGATCTGAGTGGGCAACCAAGCTGCTGAACAATCCAGAGCACGTCTTATGAGGCATGGCTGAGCGAGCTAGGCTTGTTTAGCCTGGAGAAAAGGAAGCTCAGGGGAGACCTACTGAAAGGAGATTGTAGCTAGGTAGCAGTTGGCCTCTTCTTCCTGCCAAGCAAAGGACAAGAGAAAATGGCCTCAAGCTGTGCCAAGGGAGGTTCAGGTTGGACATCAGGAGGAATTTCTTCACTGAAAGAACCTCATTACTGTGGTTTGGTTAACATGGTGGTGTTTAGTCAAAGGTCAGACTTGACCTTGGAAGTATTTTCCGACCGTAATGATTCTCTGATTCTAACAAAGTCTCTTGCTCCTTGTGCCAATGCCATTTTTTCTTTACTTTAGAACCCAGATGACAACCGTTGGTATCAAGTGGGAATAGTTTCATGGGGAGAAGGCTGTGACCGAGATGGCAAATATGGATTTTACACCCATGTATTCCGCCTGAAAAAGTGGATGCGAAAAACCATTGAAAAGCATGGGCAATAGATGAAGCATTTACCTTGCTTACTGTTTTGCTACAATGCTCCACTTTAAAATGTAAGCACAGAAGATCCTGAGGTAAAACAAGATATATCCTTTCAACTTGACAAAGGAAAGTCTTATCCTTTGAAAATAAAAGCGCTGAAACCCATCTTCTTCCTTTTATTCATTCTGAGTTTAGTTGCAGTTGGATCTAAGTCATGACAGTAGCCAGGAGTACCACAGCAATAGCAGTACTGCTAATTTACCTGCCGTGCTTCAAATTCCTTCCCCTTCATCAGCTATAATAAAGAGATTTTGGACCTCAAATAATGGCCTTGTCAGCCACAGCAAGCAAGATTGTGCCCTCACGCACTATCCCTTTCCTCTCTTCTAGTTTTCAACCCATGCATGGAGATAACCACCCTACAGTACCTGTGGCATTACACAAAACACCAATGTCAAAAGTAAACCAACTAGAAGCTGTTTTGATCAGACAAACATTGTTCTCAGCTACAACAGCAGGCAATAAATACCAGCACCACTGTGTGCAATTCATCCTGCACAGAATAGCAGCTTGAATACATTAAGCAGCACTTCCAGTTAAGTTCCTACACAGCAGGTGGTGCTCAGTCCTCATTGTGTACTTTCCACCTGTATAGCAAGATTCAGAAGGAAGCAATTCATGCAGTCATTGTCAAAGCCTCCAATGGAAGCATCCTGCACTATACCTTTTGCTTGTGTTATAAAGGCTGTTAAGGGATCTCTCCAAAAACAAGTTTCAGTTTTTCATAAACTCCTCTTTAGCAGCAATTTTGGACCACTGAGGACCCAGGAGTACAGCAGTAAACACAAATTCTTGACCACCCAATCCGTTCAGCCCAACTTCCTGCTAAGACAATAATGAGATTTGAAAATTCTCCTGCTCCCTATGGCACCATATTTCTAAACTCCTCACTCATAGTGCCATAAAGTCACAGAAACAGGCAACAGTGAAATTAGTTGTTCTAAAAAAAGTTATTTATCAATTAGTGTCTGGCCACCTCCTTTTAGATGGCTCATCTGGGAACCAACTTGAAGCAGCCCAATTTGATTGCCCAACCAAAGCATAAAAACCAACCTCTCAAAGAAATCTGAAGAATGAAACTTCAAGAGCTCACGTTTCACAACTGTTTTTAAAGTCATTGATAACCACAGACACTGAACACTGAAAATGTTTAGCCCTTTCTAAATGTTTAAATTTTAAGCCTCACCCCTTCACTACTGTCAAATAATCTGTGACAAAAGGGGAACCAGGACCATACAGTTTCTGGAGAAAGTCACTGTTCATATCGACTTGTTACAAACAATACAGAGGAATCATTTTTAAAATTCAGTTTAATGTTATTTAAATATTGTCTGGGCTAAAGATTAGGCTTTATTAATTTATGTGCACAAGTTTTAGTTCAGAACTCCCAGGATATTGAGTCCAACCAAACACTACAAAGACACAGGGCAAAAACTCATTCATAAAAACAACTATATCTTCTGCTACTCAATTATTCCTGTATTTCACTTTTGATTCAGCTTCAAATTTAAAATAGTTTATGCAGATTTGCAGGCATTGCTGTTTTAACATCCTGAGCTAATTAACAAATAGTTTTCAGAATGTCTGCTGACTATGGTAAAGGAACATATGGATTAATTTAAATGTCACTAAGTTTCAGAGAGCAGCTAGTAATTGAGAGGTAGTGGCAGTAACTCTAGTGTCAGCCAACACAAACTATTCACAAACTGCCCCAGTTTAAGTGCACAAAACCACAGCACTTACCAATAAGTAAGTAGGGGCCAAACCCACACTTTTAACAGAGCTCTGTTCCACAAGTGCATGCCCATTTCAGGTTATGAGAGGAGACTGTGACTACTAAATCAAGCCAGTGGAGCAATGAATGGTGTCATATCAGTTAACACAGGATGGAGAACGCTCGTGATCACCTGCTATCACAGTGTGCAAACTCACCATAAGCACCAAGCAGCATTATGTCAACTGCAACCCCAGCCTAGGGGTCCTGTAAAAGGAAGATTTCAGACATTTGCAGAAGCTCTGGCATAGATCTGTTGTACAAGTACTTATTTAAAGCCACATTTTTACTGTAATCAGGCAAGACAGTTTCAGTAATGGCCCTTACACAGAGACTGCTGGTCTAAATAGCAAACAACAAAAGCAGGAGTTACAAGGAACAGACTAAAATCTAGCATACAGGTGTGTTATTTTAAGTCTGTCTGACCAACTCTTCAATAACTCTGTTCTAGCTATGGAACAGATGTGCAATTTACGCTTCACAACCAGTTCTCACATGGAAGTGGTAGTAAGGTGAAAATACATCACCCTCCCTAGAAATGAAAGGGCTAGAAAGGAAACACAGTGTGTCTGTCTTAATCTTTGTTATTTGGAGCTTCTGAAAAAGGCTAACCACTCATTTAAAAAAAAAAAAAAGAAGTGGCTACAACTTCTGCAGACTAGCTCTGCTTAGGTGTCTTAGTTACAAAATGGTAGAGATCGCTGACATCTGATGTTTAAGAGCAAAAAAGAATGTAGTGAGGTCTACCTGCAAGAGGAACACTGCTTAACCAGATGAGTTCAGGATAATTGAGTCCACTGACCGTACACCACTGCTAGTCTATTCCATATCAACAGCAGCAGGCTCCCTTCAAAGAAAGCTCCCTCAGATGGGACCACAAAATCTGGGTAAAGGCATCACAAGGACTAGATAATTCAAAATAAGCATTTCAGCAAACTAAATATTCTCAAGTTACAGGAACATATTCCAAAACAAAAAAAGCAACTATATGAAAAATGTACTACTACTCATAGAAGTAAGAGTGCAAAGTCTCAGGACTGCACCCACAGACAGTATATTTCCACTCATCTTCCTTATATAGTGTATCCAAACCCCAAGGTTCATGTCAGGAATAGCTTAGTTCAGTTTCTAGATGCCCAGTCACTAACATTCAGGAATAGAGAGTGACCTCTAACCAGCAGTTGCTGCTGTTCCTATAGAGGCTGGTATAGTTAATGCAAACTTTATTTACAAAAGACACTTAAATTAGTTACTTCATGCCATGTGTCCATACAGAATCAACAGTTCAAGGATTACATGGAGAAGAATTCACAAAATTAAAAGTGAAATCACTAAAGGTCTTCTAAGAGTTAAGAACTAGGAAAAGATTTTAAAGACAACTTTACAAATAAAAACCCCAAGTCATGAGAAACTAGTCTGAGCAAGAGGATGGTTGTTTACAGGTCTGTACACTAAAACTAATACACAGACAGCCTTCTATTGTCAAAGAGATGCTCATTGAGAAGCAGATTATGTACAAATACTTGTGCCACAATGACTCAACCCCCCAAAATCCACTGTATTATACATAAACCAGTTTGTATACATTAGGCCTAAACGAGGCCATTTAACTATGAAGACTTCTAGTTTAGTAAACTAAAGCTGAAGACAGCCCCAAGCAACAGCGATACCGTCTCTTTGCATCCTTATTTGCGACTGCTTTTTATTCTCTCCAATCTCTTTTTCAAGTCATCAATGTTGGCCGCTGCAGAAGAGGGTGAAGCCAGGGTAGTTCCAATGCCAGAGGAATGAGTCTGATTGGAGTCCAGGTCCAGATGTTGGTACTGCTCCCGGGACTCACGCAGCTGGGAGAGCTTACTGTGAAGCATATCTGTAGAGGATGCAACTGTAGGGAGTGTTGGTTTAGAGAGCAGAGACGTCAGAGGGGGTCTGTCTTCCTGCTGTGAGGGAGGAAAGTGAAGTGTTAAGACATATAGTGGTAAAGGCCATATAAGAAGTATAAATCATCATCAATGGCTTTTCACCTCTACAGGAAGCAATAAAAACAGAGGAAAGGGAAGGAGCAGTACAACACAAGTGGATCCGGAGCAATAAAGTCAGTTGCTGTCAAAGTCAGAGCCATGCAAAGCTAAGTACAATACTCAATTCTTACCATCTGAGTAGTTAATGTTTAATTTTATGTCAATAGGGACACAAAGAAACTAGTCTTTCAAGATCAAAAAATTCCCTGCAGACCAGAGTTTTACTGAGACTGCCAGTCTTGAACAGCCTAAATTCTAACATAAGAGGAAAATCCCTGCCTACGTGCAACATCAGCAGACAATGAATTTTCTGGAAGAATGAGAAGAGGAAACTTGAACTGACTGGCAAGACTGAACCTGTCGAAGACTCAGTAAAGTATCAATTAATTGTTCTTTTATAAATTGGTATTTCCATTTGAGTTACTTACCTTGTTACTATCATCTAGGAAACATTTCCCCTCCTCAGAACTCTAAGCTGATACTCAAATTTGTGTCAAAGGTTAAAACAGTGATGCATCTGGATGACTATTCCTGGAGTGAACATCACTTCTCATGTGGCCGAATTAAAATTTCAGGAATTGGCACTAGATTCCTAACATGCCCACCATTGAACTGTAAGAAATTTTGGCCACAGGTTTCCAATACTAAGCTCATTCAGCATTCCTTTGCGTCAGTATCCATACACCCAAAACATATAAAACTTCAAAGTCTTAATTCAGCTCTCACGGTTGTTTCACAGCCGAAAGATCTAAAATTTGCCATCATTCACCTCTGACATCAACATATGTTAACTTTTAGAGAAGAGTAGATGTTTGAACCTTTCTGAGACTCAACTTCCTGGCAAGGGAAGATAATTAGCTACAGACCTGTAGAGACAACCCGCACATAACACCAGTGATGCAGACAGAGTGGATTGAAATATAAGCCTACTTAGCCAAGTAATGAGTTTAAGGCCATTTATACTAGGCATAGTGACATGCAGTAAGTAGCTAGGACATGCACTGTAAATGAAAGATCATAAGTTCTGATTGGAATCTGCCTTCTGGCATTTGAATTCTAAAAAAAAAGCAAGTGCAAATCAAGCGCCTCCCCAGGGGATTTACAAGTGTTGTCAAGTACAATACCTTTGCGTTGTCAAGGCCACAACGCTGCCTGAGGATTTTTAGTCTTTCCAAGTAAACTGAAGGCCCCACTTCCTCCCCATTTGTGTTTCCTATAGATGAAGATACAGTGTGGGTAGACACAGGAACACATGTTCCTTCCATCTGAGGAGAAATTCCTGGAGGATGAGGGGAAGGAAGGAGGAAAGTTAAAATTTAAATAAACAGAAAAGCATAAGCTTCTTGGTCAGTTCCTTGAAATAGGATGCAATGGATGAAGAGTTAACCAACCTATTGTTTGCTAGTTATTTGCATTTGCTAGTACGGACACATCCGCCCTTTTATTTCCTTGTAAAAGTGACAATTGAAAATCAAGAAAAGAAATGGAGAAATTTAAGGAGTGGCTCCAGAGCAGCTCTAGAAGTGCTGAAGAGAACAGTGTGGGGAGAGGAAGATCCTGATGTGCATCAGCGCTGACCATAACGTCCAACGGGAGAACTGAGCAATTGGCAAGGTGGAAAATACTTGGAGTCATCTGTCTTTTTTTAGTTTAGTTGTACTTTGGGGCTTACCACTGATTCTAACCCCTCTTCATTTCTCATTTGTGCAACTTGAAGCTTTTTATTCCAATTCAGTCTCAAAGAGTGATTTCTGGAATGCACATAACAAGGTTTTTAAAGCTTCCCTACCAAAAGGCTAGAAAAAGGATTTACATTATGGAAAAAAAATTTCCATTATTAAAAGAATTGGAAAGTTTAAGACTTTGCATGGACAAGAATTTGTTCTCATTAATTTACTACAAGGGTGTGTAAAATAGATAAAAGGAGAATTAACTATTTATACCTTACTCTAAGTAAAGCACTGTTGCAATATGGAACAGTATGTTTTATTATATCAGACTTACAGTTAGAGGAGAAAAAAAAAGACAACTGTGGCACATAAATTTGGTTTTGAAAACTGCTGAACTAATATTTCTCAGGTGTACAGACTTTTAGGATGAAAGGTAGAATCTTCTGTCCTACATAGCTGGACACATTTAGGAAGTTCTGAAATAATCTCTTATCACCTTCCTAAAGTAATCTACAATACAGGGATAGGAGAAGGAACAGTAGTAGAAAAAAGGCTAAAGTTTTACAGGACACTGTGAAACGTGTAAGAAATAAAAGTTAGAGGTAGTTTTGCTAAACTGTGTATCAGCTTTTACTGTCAGCTAATAATTTGTCACATTCTTCCCTAATATTTCATTAAATACTCCTTTGTATTTATCTGCAATGAAAATACTCACAGTTTTACAGTAATTAATCCAATTAAAAAACTAATTTATTGGAAAGGGATCATCACAAATTCTGCAGAAACAGTTCATGTTATTCAAAATAAGCTTTCCAATTCCACAGAAAATAATACTATTAAAAAGCCTCCTACGCATTTTTAGTAAAAAAGTAAAAGAAGATGACAGCTGCTACTGTTTTAAACCAGCTTCATACCTTGCAGAACCAATTCTTGATACCAGACACATGAAACACAGGCTAATGTTCAAACCACACTACAGGATATGGATTAGAACCACTTGTTTTCCAAGCCTTTAGATGTTTTCTATGTTTAGTGTGGTTATAACTTCTGTTTTTGTAAACAAAGAATGCATATTGCCTACAAATGGTGCCTCATGAAGCAACACAAGCACCAAGAAAATACACAGCTTGCTTCAGAAATCCATAAACATATGCAAATATTAGTTTCTGCCAGGAGACATGTAACTGTTCTATCTCTGCTTCTCATAAACCAATGTTTTGCTGTAACATGTACCTGTAGAAGTAGCAATGCGTCCTTTCCCTTCCCGTTCTGTTTCTATCAGTCGGAGGCCTCTTTCCACATAGCTTTGGAAGAACTGTGAGGAATTTTTCAGGAAGGGCTCAATGTCTGCATCAGAATATTTCTTTTTGTATTCATACAGTTCTGCCAGACCCTGGGAGGGAAGAGTTGCTGTGTATTACTAAAATTGCTGCATACACCATTCTAGTGTATCATGCTCTCTTTTTGCAGGAAGGGGGCACTCACCTCCTTGGTGTTCTCCTTTGAGCCAATCTTCTTAAATATTTCTGCCAAAATATCATTGACTTTGGCTTTTGAAGCCTTTTCCTCCTAAATTAATAAACAAAGGAAAATTTTAAAACAAAGTGAATAAAACCAAACAGAAATCAGACAAACCCATGACACCCTCCGACCTGCTTGCTGGATACAGAGCCTCTAAGATGAAGAAAACCTTGAATTGATCAGGAGTCTACACAGCCACTATATACACAGAATAAGAGCAAGGACATCATGAAGCTGTAAGACTCCTTCTGAGAAGTTAGTGTTTAGAACCTGTTTTGGGTAAGGCTAACTTTTAGCAGATCAGATGCGGTACCATGCAGCATAAAACTTATGCTGCACATTTGAATGTCCTGGAGAGCACTTCATCCTGGGACTATGCTCAGAACACTCGGGTAAACACACACAACAAATTCCCAAAACAGCCGTAAATGAAAATTTCCCTTTAGAAGAGTATTTCCAACATTAGTTCCATGCTGAAAAGGGAATTACTAAGTGATACTCACAAACAAAAAATTAGGTTTGTTTCTTAAATAAATTGCTTTACGCTTCCTTCCCCTGCCAACACATTTTCTTTACTTACTATGCGAGAAGCTCCTTTTTCTGTATCCTTATCAGCTTTTCCAGTCTGGTCCATGGAGTGCTTCATTACTCTACAAAGGTGAGCTTCTAGCTCAGACTCATTTTTGTTGTCTATCATTGTTAAATGATCCAAGATCTAAAATGAGAAAAAAGGGGAATTTATTAAAAAAAGGAAAAAAAAAGACTCCAGAGACTGCATGAACATCCAATTTAAAAATACATGGCAAGTGATTGCTCTAACCTTGGGCCCTTTCAACTTGCATAGGGTGTGAAGCAGAGTCTTCAGTGTCCTTATAGGGAACTCACTCTTACATTGCTTCAGCTTCTCTTTGGGAAAGACCTTCATGAAAATGTGGATATCCAGCAGAATCCGATCCAGATTGATGCTATTAATGGTTTCCGGAAGAAGACGCACCATTCTCCACAGACACTGGAACGAGAGGCTGACTTAAAACAAGACAACTCAAGAAAGAAGCATTTGATTATATAAGGAGAGGTTACACAACACTATCACTGAGCCACTTCACTCTGCTAGCACATCACACAGGCACGCACTGTGTCTGCTGCTAAAGCTATATTTGCACTGGTACATACTTTCTCTTTGTAACTGGCTGTACAGTATCCAGATCTTTCTTTAGAGCTGATGCATAAGTGAGGTGCTGACTTCTCTACCTATAACAGGAGACTGAATGCTTTGTGTGAAGAAATTTCAGCAGATCATATATATATGCTATATACACCTACACAGAACACAAGTTCTTTAGGTTTAACCTCATTAAGAATGCCTAAGCTGTCTTTAAATCATGCCAGTTACAAAAGGGTGCTTGTTGTATGGTAAGAAAAGATCGTGCTCATTATTTAAATGCATGCATTTGCCTGTTCACTCTGCCTATCAATACAGATGACAGGATACAAGTCAGCTCCAGCCTGAGACTGTTTGAATCCATAGTACAGTGCGGTGCCCAAGAAAACAAGCCCAGCAGGTGACTGTACACCTCTGTATGGAGTTTGTGTTAGTGTACAAGTTTCTGTAAACTATTAGCATGTGTTAAGCTCCCTCCTAGCATACAAGAAGCCCCTGTATGTGACATCTAATAAGATCAGAATTATAGAAGTTATAAGAAATATTTCAAGTTACGGACACTAGTTTTTTTTAACTCTATCTCTTCTTTCAGGTAAGATGATTCAGATGAACCACAGAAGTTCAAAATCTCTACTACAGGCTCACCTTCATGACAAGTTCTGAAAACTTAGGAGAACTGGCTGTTGCTAGAAGACTGTCTTGGAGCAAAACAAGCAGAGCACTAGAAGGAATAAATTTATAAAGGTTACACAGAAGAAGTGCTATACACAAGAAAAAAATACGCCAACTCGCCATAGAATACCACACCAGAGACTGGGGTTAGTCCAGCAGTTGTGCAACAGCTCTTTCCTTCTTTCTAGCATGTTACAAGAATTTAAGAGGCAGTCTGCTGAACTCCAAAGCCCAAAGAATCTTACTAAGATGGTTTGTTTAGCCTGCCTCTAGCTGTGCAGTCAAATTCTGATCACAACCAGTGATAATTCTTTATTAGCTAGCTGAATGATTCTACAGACATTGGTCTTTGCTTACAGAATGACTAACAAACTCAGCCGTTCAAGGAACACATGAGAACAGGTAAAGAAAGCAGTAATTTTGCAGTTTTCATTATATACCTCAAGATGTTGGTCTGGTCAGACTTCTCCAGAACTTTCACTACCAAGAGGTTGACTGATCGGATGACCTGCTCACCCTCCTCAAGATCTTCAACCCGAGAATCCAGCATTAATGTAATAAGACCATGCATTAGGTCTTTAAGTACACCAGTGGAAGCCTCTCGAGCCAAACTCTCTATCTGAAATAGCTACAGATTGACAGAAGTGTTAGTTTTCCCTGCACATGATCCTTTAGTATAGGGATTTCTCTAGACTATACTGTCAAACCATGACATCTCCCTGTTTCCCACAACAGTAAAAACAGTCAAAACACAACTATGAAGGAAGTTATTTCTACTGAGTGACTTCTGAAAATACTCAGGCCACCAACTCAGCACTCAAAAGGCAAAGAATATTAAAACCAGAGCTTAATAGAAGTCTTAGTAGCTGTATTTTGCAGAAGCAGAGACCTTCTTCCCTTCCCCAATTTCTCATTCCCCACCTGCTCTCAAAAGGTGCATTGATGAACAGACAGTTGGCAACAAAGCTTCATAAGAAAGACTCAATAGTAAGCTAACCTAGGTACAGAACAGACATTCCATTCTCCCACAACTTCTGCACAGAAATTATTTGCACTTCACCTTACCTTTACATCAAAGCCTTACCGTGATCATGCTCCCAATAATACAGCTGTAAAGTCTGACTATCTCATCTTTGTCCAGCTTCTCATCTGCCATGTGTGTATTGTAGATTAACCGAAGCTGCATAAATGTAGCTATTAGGAATTGGTCAATGTGGCCAGACATAGCTTCTGCTTTGTCTTCCTGTTTGAGTACCTCATCAATCTAAGATTTAAAAACAAAATGCTCTGGGTAAAGCCAACATAATGCCAACAGTGTAAAATAACAATAATTTAAATACTTTTCTATAGGAAGGGTCTTGCCCTGACCAATCCATTTGCCAAGACAGTTGTATTCTAAGCTTTCACCCAAAATCAGTAGCTAGAGACTTGTACTGCTAATCCAAATACAACCAATTAGTGATATTTCAGAGAATTGCAATCCTATCCTGCACACAAATGAAAACGTCAACAGCTGCATTATATATTTTGGAATTAACAGCTTTATGACATCTTCTGGACAAAAAAACCGAAGTGGTTAAAGCCACCCTAAAACCACGCAAAAATTATGAGGCAAGACAATCCTTTTGCTAAGGATCTATAAAACAGTTTACATTTGAAAGATAAGTCTTGCTGACTAACTGGCTTTTACAAACTCATGGCACAAATAATTTGACAAAATCAAAAATATAAAACAGAAGCACTAATGAAAAAAGTATTAAGTTTATTCTACATCTTCCAAGTGGAATTTCTATTGCTAAAGCGAGTCAGATGGCCCCTGTGCACTTAGTTTTGTCATCAGGGAGATTCTGAGCAGAGCTCACATCACCTGACATGATTGCTCCACCACAGTGCAACTCATCACCCTCGCAGACAAAGTTTGGTACACTGTGATTAGTTGCTACCTTAATTCACTTACCTGTGTCAAAGCCTGGATGCTCGTATTTATATCACCACTGGCTACTTGGGAAATGACAAAGTTGATAGTAGAAGCTGTGTTACTGTGCATATCATCGAAGTGTGGGGACACAGCACGGATTCTAAAGGGTTGAAAACAGGATTCGTTACTTTCTGGAGAGCTACTTTAATATACACTTAACTGCTATATTTCAGTGATGATTTAGAGACATGGGAAAAGGATTTCATTCTTCACTGAGGATTCTCAAGGAAAGAATCATTCCTTTTACCATGTCTATTGCGCTATTTGTAAAGACACCGATGACGCATTTACAAACTCAAGATCCTCTAACTATAAAAATGCCTAAGCAGAATTCACATTTTTCGTTAAAAATAACTGCCCTCCAGATTTCAGAAGAGTACAACAGACCTTTGTTTTGCCATCTCTTCAAATTAGCTGACACTACCCTCTTATGGAAACAAGTCTGAATGTAGAAATTAGCACTATCAATTCACTTACTCAAAATATTTTTTAGGCAGCCCTGCTGATTTCACTTAGGAGTTAAAACTAAAGTTAAACTCACTTGGGCTCAGGAATCAAGACTGGCTCAAAGATATCATCTAGTTTATGCTGTACAAGTGCTGGCATCTCACATCTGACAGTTCCATTGTCATTTTCAATTTCATCAAGATCCAGCTGAAATTCCCGTGGAACTGTATGCGTTGTCTCAGAGTGGCTGCCCATGTTGCGATTTTGGCTACAGAAACGAGGAGAGAGGTGTTTATTATACATACACAAGAGGCAAAAATATTAGCACTAGCATCCACTGGTAGCCCTGAAGCTTTCATAATAGCACAGGTTTTGCAGTCTGGATTATATTCAAGCCCCTTAACTTCCTCTGCCTTTCCCCTAGTCTTTTTAGTAAAACAAACTTCTGTACGCCAGAAGAGCAGCTGCTACTTACTTGCTCTCCTAGTTTCTGTTGTAAACCACCACAGGACACCCTGCACCTGTGCTAGGTATGCATGGTTTGAGATTCATAGCACTGTAAGCTATGCTAGTTAAGGAATATAACTTTAAAATCTGAGTGGCTTTTTTTTGCCTTTGGTTTTTTAAATGATGGACAGGATGCTTATGTACACAGCAACCTCACAAGCTTCTCTGAATCTAAGACTCCCAGCACCCCACGACCTTGTGCTGCATACCAGATTTTCCAAGGAAATATTCTAATACACAATTCTCTGCAAAGACTTGTATTCCAAAATAACGAGCAGGAGGCAAGGAATAATTTCTGAGCTTTTTGTTTTGGGTACTGTTGCCCCAGGCTCTGTAATTCACACGTGCTTATCCATTTCTGTGCTTTATGTCTAACATAACTAGAACAGGGTCCAACAAATACCAAGTTTAATGCAACACACTGAAAGTTCTCCCAATATTAACAGTTGCTTAATGTGGAAATGCCATGTCTGTCTGCAGCCTGATCTACAGTCACCTTGGCAGAAACCTGTATTTCTGGTTTCTTTCTTTTCTTTAAGTCAGAGACCTATAAATAACCTGGAACTAGTCATGGCAAACCCGTCACCCTCAGGAAGGGATGACTAGGATAGAAATTGAAAGATACAAGAGCCTTGCTACCAAGGAGTTAGTGGGCAGTACTTACATCCTATAAGTGCGATACATAATTCTGTCCATGGAGAAGCAGTGAAAAAAGGCACAAGACCATTTAGAAAGATTTTAAGACAGACAAGACAAAAAATTTTCAGACATTCAGATTTATATTATTTGGCCATTTTTCGCAACATGCAAAGATGATGATACAAGAACTAAAATGGCACTGTCAGACATACTAGCCCATACACTATGCAGGCTAGAGACCATAATGTAACATTACATACTTGAGTTTGGAGGACATGTCCTCAGCTTGTCCCTTCCGCATCATGCTGGCATTGGCATTGATGTTCTGAGTGCGCTGAGGTTTCTCCTCTGCCTGTCTCACTGGAGCAGCAGAGGGTCTCTTGGCTGACCGCTTTATTCTTTCCTCCAGCATGCTCATGTCTTTCTCTGAAAGCTGTAACACACAATGCTTTCACTCAACCTGAGTTGTAAGGGTTTTAGAAATCTCAGTCACCTACAGGATTCATACCACTTACTAGTGCAGACTGAAGTCCTCTAAAATGAAGGTAGGAGCTGTCAGTGCTACCTCCTAGCAGCAAACTAACCAGGACACTCTGGACTGTCAGGTGCTACTTCAAGAGCTAATTAACCCATGTTGACAAGCTGTAATACAGAATACACCTGTTTCTAGCCCACATGATTTCAAGAAACAGTTCATCTGGAATTCAAGCTATAGTACTATCCCTGTGTTTGTAATTGTTGCATGTGTTGCTACAAGAACCCCAAACAAGAAACACCCCATGCACCTTTCTATATTGCCTATTAGCAGACCAGGCAGTGCTTTGACACTCTGGATCCTGCCACAGAAGGCAGAGTCCTTCTGACAGTTGTCTTGTTCAATGTACTCATAATCCAATATGAACACCAGACTAGCCAACTTAATGCTCCAACTTGGGCAGTGAAAAGATTAATATTTACCTGCTTATCTACTGGACTGAAGACTACCAGTAACTACATTTGAACAAAAGTAAGCGTTACAATTTTATGAGAAGTACTCTCCAGCATCCCTATGATTTAGAAACCTTCCTGAGAACCCATACATTTTAGATGGACCATACTGAAGCTCAAAGTCACGGTTAAAAAGGGCTGAATTGTTCAGGTGCTACAGTTTTTTCCTTTACCTTGAAAATTCAAAAGCAAATGGACTATGCAAAACTGAGGCAGAAGCAGATTGCACTCTCAACAATAGCTAAATAGGATGGAAAACTAAAATGTTAATGAAAATGCAACGTTATCTCTCATGGGAACAGTTACCAGAGAAAATAAGAATCATGTTAAATTTCAACTTTTCAAGAAGCTGGAAGTTAAAAAAAAAAAAAAAAAGAGATAGAGGGGCAGCCTTGCTTCCCCTGCTTGTCATATTCCATAAAATACCCATCCAAGAGATTGTATGTCCTAAGGCATATGACACAACACAACAAAGCTGCAAAGGCATAAAAACATCTAACACATTCCACTCAGTTTTAGTGCTGCTAGAAACATTACCAAGACCTAATGCAGAGAACAGAACTGTAAAAAATGATCTAACTGCTCTTGATTAAGATTGGAATTCAGTGTACTTAATCTGATATGCACAGTGATTATAAGCACAGTAAACTAGCTTTCCATTGCTGGACGCTGGAAACTGAGTTTTGCCACCTTTAACTTCTACTGCATTTAGATGATAATGGCTAAGTATGATTTGCAGAGAACAAAACAGCAGCAATACAAAGCAATGTGGTACTTACACTTAAGCAATGAAATGCAGTAGGATAAAGCAAATAAGCCAAACTTACCAGACCTCAATTGCAAAGCAGTAGGGTAAGTCGGGCATAAAGAAAAGCTGAGGACTTAATGGAGCCCCAACAACTAGCCTTTTTTTGGCCAAATAAGTTAACCCAATATTCTAAATCAGATGTGTTACTTGTACAGTTGACTATAATGCAAGTTACTCTTTATAAACAATTTAATTCCCATGAAGGTCAGTGTTTTTCTCTTTTTTTTTTCAGTTTAGTTTTTCATTCCATGCACACCCAGTGAGGGTGGCTGAGGCAATGAAACAGGATACCCAGTCCCTGGAAGTGTTAAAGTGTCCCTGCCCATGGCAGGGGGCTTGGACCTAAATGATTTTTAAAGTCCCTTCCCAAACCATTCTTTGATTTCATATATTCCGCAGTCTGGGATTAACCAAAAAAAATCATCAGAGGATCTATGATGTAGTAAGTTATTTTCAAAACTACAAAACGCTCTTGATGCCAAGAGCAAGATGTACCATGACCAATAACAAGCAAAACAGTGCTAATCCCCTACAAAAGTGTAAGGACTTGAAAAAAAAACCCAAACCACCAAATCCCAAACAATCCCATAAACCAAACCGAGCACCGCACCCTAACCACAAATCCCCCACAAACTTATTTGCAGTTATACTGACATTTCCGATCAGCTTGAACACTTGGTCGCCATGGACGTTGTAGACGGTCACAATGGTGTTCAGCGCAGCGTTGCGCACGGTGTTGTCCCGGTCACCAATATGAGTTGCCATTTCTTTTAAGGCTTTCCCTGGAGTTGGCTGGCATACATTCATGCCATACGATTCCACCAGACATCCAAGCTCTTCCAAGCATTCTAAATGAAGACAATAACATATGCATATTCAACCTTAAAGCTGATGGGAAGAGAGCCCTCCCAGTTCCTCTGTTGCTTGCACAACTTGAACATTTAACGTAGAGAACTGCCAATCACAAAACTGATGATAGATATACTCCAGGTGATTTACTGGATCAATAGTAAGCCACAGAGGACTACTTCACAGATAGTATCCGAAAGCTGTCAGTCACCCTTCTACGCTTCAAATATTTCCCATAACCATATATGAGCAATGTTACAGCTAACATCACATTCAGGTAAACAGCTGTGAGCTTGCAATGCTGTATTATGTATAGAATTTAACTTTCTGCTTATACCAGAGCAAGATTATTTGAAAAGTGACCAGGCAGTTATTTGAACTACAAGCACCACAACTTATTATAGACATTACTTGTGGTGAGACAGATGTACAGTGTAGGAACACTTCTTGATCAGATTAACTGATTCCCTTGGTGAGTAGGACAAAAGTATTGTCACTGTTCTCTCCAGCACTGTTTCACCAAGGAAACAAGCCTACTCAAGGGACACTCATAATACTGATAGCAACATAAGAGATTACTTGTCTTTGGAAGGTACGAAGACACCAAAAATTAAAAGCAATATGATACTACTTGAAAATCTGATCCTTTAAACACTTACAAATATCTGCATAGAATGCCATGTGCAGGCAAATCTCACACCCCACCCAATGTTCTTATGCTGGGTTTTTCAAGATGCAAACCAAAGCAATTTCAAGTACTTTGCACATGTGCAGATCAACAGGCCATTTCCCACCTGCACGTTGTTTGGAGTTTTTTGATTTTGTCCCCTCCATGATGAAAGGGAACATCTTGCTGGCTGGATAGATGAGACACATTCTGTTCAGAATGGCACGTACATCCTTACGGATGACATCTTTCGGTTCTCCTACCTAATGGAAAATTAATGTAAAAAAATGAAAAAGAGGGGAAGAAATACAGAATATTTTATACAGTCTCATAATACTTTTGACTGTTCTAAATAATGTTAGGAAAGGCAGAATCATTCTCAACACAAAATCCCTTTTTTGTCAATGGCTTTTAAAGGGAAATATGCAATATAAAATCATAAAAGTTAGAAAAGACAACCTTATGATCACCAAGTCCAACTGTTAAACCAACACTGCCAAGTCTACCACTAAACCACGTCCCTAAGTGCCTCATCTATGTAGTTTTCTAAATACCTCCAGTGATGGAGACTCAGCCACTTCCCTGGCCAGCCTGTTTCGGTGACTGACGACCCATTCTGTGAAGAAATTTTTCTGAATATCCAATGTAAGCCTCTCTCAGAACCACCTGTGGCCTTTTGCTCTCATTCTATTCACTTGTTACTTGACAAGACAATATCAACACCCCCCCTCACTACAACCTTCTTTCAGGTAGTTATAAAGAGCACTAAGATCTACCCCAAGCCTCCTTTTCTCCAGGTTAAAAAAACATAGCCTGTTGAATCTCACACCAGCCACCAACTGGATTTAACTCCATTCGTAATATATTTAGAATGAACATACTGCAATTTTTGATGGTATTCTGCCATATTCCTCATGAAAAATAAGGTTAGATTCTGTAAAACAAATCGTACCTTTAGGATAAGATACGGGATGAAAGAGGATGCTTCATTTTCAGTGAGGTGATACTCTTCTTGACTCAGCAAATTGAAAAGCAATTTAAGGTATTCAAGTGCTTTCATCAAAACACTTGTGTTGGTATCAAAGAACCGCAGGGTAAGCCATTTTAGGATCAAATCCAGGCAGCTGATGACTCCATCTTTTTCACTCTCCAAGTGCTTGAAGGAAAAAAGTTAGGTAAATGAACACACATACACTGTTCAACAAGAAAATAATATAAGCTAAGCTATGTCTGGTAAGATAATCTACATTTATTGGTAGATTCTTAGAACCATACATACGCACTTTTAACTTATATGGCTTTCTGAAATTCTAAGAGAAGTCTCTGGTGGGGAAATTTTCCCTTCTCCCATGAAACAGTATTAATACCAACTTCATCATACCTCTGAAAATTACTTCTATGTATGTTTAGGTTTCAACTACACAGAACAACAACCCCTGGCTCCTCAGAGAATTTCTATTTGACTTTAATTCAAGCAGTATCTTTCATAGCAGAGAGTAATTCTATCAGCCTCATCCTACTACCACAGATCCAAACTCACCTCAATCATAACAGTCAGTGCTTTGTTGTGGTGCTGGAAGTCTGCATGAAACATCTCATCCTGTAGCCACTTGGCCACACAAGTGGACATCTGAGTTTTCAGCTGTTCAATATATTCATCACGAGGAGTAGTGAAATTCCACTTTAACACCTGTAAAAGGCAGCATTTAGAACTCAAAGCAAGCAATGCCTTTTCTTCCTGACAGACACTGCTGACTGCACATCTTTTAATTCTGCTTTAGAACCTGTTTTCAAAGTCTTCTTATTGACAATAAGTAAAGAAAAATTAGTGATGTTTGCTCAGGTTTTTTTTACATGACAAGTTTTCTTCACATGGACTGGTTATCCTTATGCCATTATCTTAACAATTATCACTTAAAGTGGTTGTTTTTAAACTACAGAGTGGCCTACGTACTAAAAAGTTACAAATAACATGCATATTTTCAGTAATAGAATTTCCCTGCAAATTTCTAAGTGGGGCTTCTCAAAGTAAGTATATTAAAGCATTTATAATGTATCCTGAAACTCTGACATTGTACTTGAAAACAACTGACTAAACTTAATGATTCTTCACAACTTGAAAAATGTAAAAAGGCCTTTGATTTTTATGACAGTGTATAAATGCACAAAATTTGAAAATCAGAAAAGAAACACCACAGTAAGCCCACTATTGATGTATGCAATTCAGCTCAAGAATCAGAATCCAAGAGATGGACAGTGGCTAACACATGCCAGCATTTGTTTAATTCTAAATTAAAAACTAAAGAATGCATTAAAAATGCACCCACTTCAAAACTTGAGAACACATTCTGATTTTTCTCACCTTCAGAGCTTTCTCTTCTTTCATCCTCTGCTCCTTCCCATTTGGGACAATGATAAAAATAGGACCTGATTTATCATCATCTTCCTTCAAATTAGGCTTGCTTAGCACCTTCTTTCCCTGTACACCCTGGAAAAAGCAAGGTATTAACAAACAGGCAACCCAAGCTATATATATGTGCCTTGTCCCAGCAACTGCAAGTGTTAGGTACCAGCCACGCTCATGCTGCCTATGTGTACAAGAGCCAGAGAAAAGCTGAAAGAAAAATGTTGATTAGAAGTTTAAAAGTATGTGCTCAGCCGCTGTGGAAGCAATACCCATGACAGTGTGCACAGTAGTAGCCTGTGAATTATGACACATCATTCTCAACCAGTGTGCTAGTCACCCACACGCATCCCTAAAACCCATCATGGTACCTGTTTGACAGACTGGCTCTTAGTCAGACTTGAACCGCCCTTGCTGAGGCTTTTATTAGCTTTGGACAGGCTGGCATTACCCCTGGACATATTGCTATTAACATCTGACTGCTGTAAATAAGCCATAGAGAAGTCTTTGCTGTGAATGTGTTAAAAGGTTTGGAATGGAAACTCTTAAGAGTAAACAGCTGTCTGACAACAAAGGCCTTAACTCTACCAGCAGAGTTCTGACAGAACACTGCATCAACTTCAGCAAACCAACAACATCCTTCCAGGTTTGTTCTGCTCATTCTTGCCATGAATATGGACCTACACCAAATGTTCTTGTTACAGCACTACTTCAGACAATGGAGACAAGAGGAATGTAGGACAATTTGGGTTATTTTTAGTTATACATATAGGACAAACTTTATTATTAACAGAAAAAAAAATTACTGTAACACAAAACAACAGAAAAATCTAACCAAAAACTGACTGTAATCAGTTGAGATTATTATGTTTTTAAACATACTCCTTCCCTCTTTGCACTTCTGATTGAGAACTTTTTACCTTTCATACTTTAAGGCAGAGATTAATTTCTTTTGATACATGGGTTCAAAATTAACATTCAAATGTAACATTGGAACTGGAATGGTAAGAATGAATTCTCAATAGAACAAAATCAAGGAGGCCAAGAAAATTTAGAACAGACTGAGTTACTCATAAGACCGATTTTAAAAATACAGACTTTAAGAATTAAACAGGTTATGACAAAAGCAGTGATTAGGTAAGTGATATGGGAATGCCTGTCATTTCAGAGTTCAGACAAGCATAAAGATTTTTAATAAAAGCTGTCCCCTAGCATGGACTACACTCTTCTACCTATTTAACATTAACAAACCACACCTATTAACTTCCTAAAACTGATTTTATACAAAATGAAATCAACATACCTTAGTTTTAGAGGAGAGGCCTCCTGCTTTGGCTTTTTTGGGATCAGGCTTGGATTCCATGTTATTAGACCCCAAATCATCAGCAAATGCTGGAGAAACAATAGACCATTTAAAGTTCTCGAGAAGCCCATTTTAAGTTATCAGTTTTCTGTTCTTAGGACATAAGAAAAACTGTTTGTGGACACAATATGCTTAATCACACAGATGTCTGAAGATTTTAGACCCACTGAAGAGGCCCCTTAAATTCCATGTTAGCATACAAAGTATTCCTAACTGAGATCATAGTGTGTCAGCCAATTTGTCATTTTTCAAAACAATTTAAAAATGCAGACATATATACTGTTCAGGCTAATGTCTAGAGCTGTAGTTGCACCTGGTTTGAGCAGGCAAGCTAGCCCCAGAAGGCAGGACTACTTCTTCAGATCACTTGTCCCCACACACTTTCCCATCACATTTTTTTCCACCAGCACAAGCATTATGGTAGTCCCATAGTGAACTACACTGAGGAAATAGTCATGATAAAAAAAAATGATGTGAAAACATTAAAAAAAAATATTAAAATCAGATTAGTATTAGAAAAACCCTCCCCTTTTAGCCCAGCTTGGTTTTAGCTTCAATACCAAGTAGATATTTTCAAGTTTTCATATAGCAGCTGACAGATGGTTGTGTGGAAAGGAAACACCCTCCTACACTGGAAGCTGATTCAAATGCAAGGAAGACCAGAACCCTAACTATGCTGAATACCTCTTCTCCAGCTAAGTATGTTTATATCCCTGGCATGTCAAAAAGCTTCAAAACCCACCATTTTCTCAGTCATTTTCCAAAATGGCAGAGAAGTTACCTGATGCAGGCTGGAATTTGGCTGGAGCTGCTCCCCCTACCACTCTAGAAGATGCTTTAGCAGGAGGAGCTGGTTTGGCTGGCATGTTGGCTTTGGCTTTCTCAAGCATGGCCAGTACCTGGTCTTTGGAAGTTGGCTAGAGAACAAAAAGGGGAAAAAAAGAAGTGATAAATTTAGTACATGTCTATCACTAATTTTTCCAATACATGCTACAGAAAACAAAAACAAAAGTAGTTTGAAACAATCCATTCTCTGTTAAGCATCTTGGAGGATGCTCATCTTAAACCATCACTGTTCTCAGATACTTTTGTTCTGAGTTAAAACATCTTTCTTTAAAATTTCTTCTGCAAGATCCACAGGACATATGTAAACCAGCAATCTGTCCTAGGTGAGTGGTCTTAGGATGTCAATGGACTGCCTACTCACCACTCAGGGGTCCATAAGCCAAACCAAACTGCTAGAAATCATGTTAAAGTATGAGTACGAAGGCATAGAATGGGACAGGAACTGGTATAGAAGTTATCTGCAAGCAGATTTTTTTCAAGCTTCTGAAGCGATAAGGCTGTAACAGCAGTAATCATTTTTGAAGTAGAGAAAGCTCTAGCTCACAGCTCCCGATACTATTTTCAGTCCTCCTGAAAACATTCAATGCATACAAGCTTACATGACTCAAGACAGCATATCATGAGACTGTGAATAGGACTTAACATTCACTCATTCAAGATCATACTATCTAATCTTTGTAACACAAATACCTTCAGCTTGCCAGTGGCTTTTGCCATCTTCTCAAAGCCAAGATGCATCATGAAGAACGGCAGGGCATCCTGTGCCTTTTTACGCACATCCCCATTTCGATCTTCAAGGCAGGAGTACAAGTGAGGCACACACAAGAGCAGGTCAGAAGGAACAGAACGGAGAGCAGGCAACTTCTCAGCCAACCAACCAAGAAGCTGAAAGAAAGTTTTAAAATAAAAGCTTTTAAATAAGTGCTCATAATGCTATGTCAGGCCACAAGAGTCTGAATAGCAGTCCTTCACATACCTCTATTTAAGTAGGAAAACCCCACCCAAACTTTTTTCAGACAAATATTCTTGAACAACATTAATTTTCGTACCAGCAACTAAAAAAATTAGAAGTTAATTTTAAATGTAATGTTAATATACAACTGACTTAACTATACATGTTAACATACAACTATCTTAAATCTTTAAGCCTGGTCTCTCTGCAGGCTGTTTCTTCCTTTTGAAAGGAACAGAATTTCAGCCACTCTTTTTAATGTCTCCAGTTCTGTTCTGTGGTGAATTTGAGGGAACACACACTAGCTCTTAAAACGCTAATCAAAACACACAGAAGTTTCACTTTAGAGGCACTGAAGACTAAATGACAGCTATCATGCAGGAAGAAAGCTTGTTATTAGCCTTTTGAGGCTTAACAATCTTATGTCAGTACAAATACACAGGTACTTGTTTTCTCATATAATGGTAGCATTGTGTCATTTCAGTCTGCATAGATAAAGAGTCCATAGCATGTGAGGTTATTTGGATTTGACACATGTAAGTTTACTTGACAGAAGCCTACCTCTTGTCTTAGGAAAGGATTTTCTTTTTTGAGCTCTTCAGACAGGTCTTCCCCTTCCAACCACTCCTTCATGCCAGTTTGTTCAGCCCAAGCATTCACAGTTGCTAGTGCAGCAGCACGAACATTATTCTGCAGCAAGAACAAGATTTAAAAAGAATAAACCTACAGAGGGGTAAGGAGAAGCAATAGTCATCCTTCCTATAAAGGAAGCTTCCACATCATGGGCTTTGTAATCTCTTTTTTTATTTGCTGCTTGAGAAGCCTAAAATTGAGAAGAATTTAGTTTTAGCGATGATATCAGCTACAGCAATCTCCAAATTAGACATTTCACTTATCTACCATAATTTTTAAAAAATAAGTTTGATGAAGAGGGTGAAAAGTTATCTTTTAAATTACTTTGTAAATGGTACCATTCATTGATGGCAATTCTAGGAGTCTAACTCTCAAAGAAGCAAAACCCAATGTTACTGACTTACATAGTGCACATGTAAGTAAAATAGACTGCACATTCACAAATCAAGGCAAGTGGATTATGGAGCCTGCTATTAGGGCAATCTCATCTAGGATACACATGAGCAAAAGTCAAATTGGGAATGAGGGAGCCCTCTAACTCCTACTGTTTTCCATCTTTAGTGTTTTTTCCAAGCAAAATTTAGAAGAACACCCTTTTCTGAGGCAGCTATATGAAGTTATCAGAAGCCAGATGGAATATCTAACAACCATGGTTCTTTAAAATGTTATCAGTCTAGACATGACTCTATACATATGACCCTCTCCTGTAGGCTGAATTTCTGAGGAAAGCTAATAATGTAACAGACTCATTTAGTTAAGTATGAACCAATATTAAATGCAGAAGTAACATCCAGGCATATATGTAAACAAGAAGTGAGCATCCTTGCAAATAACTCGCCCCATCTTCTATGTCATTGAGGAAAAGAAACAAATCATGTGCTGCAAATAAACAGATGCTCATCAGCCTCTCTGACAAGGCCTTGGTTCCCATCATCCAAATTTAATTTGTCTTCACTCATGCTACAAGCCGATGATTTTCCTCAACTATTCAGTGGGTCCACTATAAACATAATGAAGTAGGACCCAAAAAGGACCATTCTCATCTTCAAAAACTTGACAAATTTGATAAACTAGTTAAATCTTGCATTTGCAGTACTAAAAAAATATTACCACTGTAACAGTGTTCAAATGAGCATACAATCTTCTGTCAGCATTACAGTGCTTACAAGTCATGTCGGTATTACGCATTTTAGTAACAGTGTAAGTTAATCACAATTGGTCCTATCCTTAAAACATGTACTTGGAACTCTCCTAACCAGTCTGGGACTCTAAGCAAGGTGATCTAGTGCAAAGTGTCCCTGCCTATGGCAGTGGGGTTGGAACTAGGATGGTCTGCAGCGTTCCTTTCCAACCTAGAAAGTTCTACAACTCCACAAAACAAGCTTGCTGTTAACTCAGGATAACTGGTGAGTTAAAAGAAGAATTTACAGTCACAAAAAATCTCAGATCTTGAAGACTCTTAAAAAGAAAACAGTTTGAATCAGGAGATTTTTATCTAGCCCTAGAACCAGTCCTAGTCCTTCCACTGTTTGGGACAGGTAGATTCAGCTTCTGCTCTTTTTCCTACTCACATTCCAAGCAGAGACAGCTAAGTATGCCATCTCTGATTATTGCCCATGACTTCTGGCACAAGATATTGGCACCTTCCCAAGCCTCTTTCCCCACTGCTTTAAAGAGCTCGTTACCCATGGTCCTAGCTTGCTCTTGACACAGAATCCTGGCAAACTCGACACTGATGTTATACAAGCTTCAGTGTCAGTTGCGAATATCCTGTGTCTACCTACAGTTCAAAGGTTGCCTACACAGTGACAAAGACAACAACAATGTATACTGGAATCCACAGTGATACACTAAAAATTCTACAAGAAACTTTACCAAGCAAACCTGTTCAGTGTCTAACATGTAGTCAAGTGTACTTTCAGTAGCAGAAATATGCATATAGTCACATTAATTTAAAAGCCAGATTGTGGCACTGGGTTTAGTTACAAGGGGAATACATCTGAATATGCATTCAGGCATGCATTTTATTAAGTTGTCATTCAAGCAAGAACTTAAAAAAAAAATTTGTAAGCTTCCAAGGAAGTTTTAACTACCATCCACCTTTCAGGCATAGCTTAGATATGCAAAAAGCAAAGAGATCTTGATGTCTGTCCTACCTTACTATCTCCTAGGACTGTAATGACAGGAATCCCCAGATTTTTCACATACTGTTTGATATTGGGGCCCATTGCTGTTGCTAGCTGCTGAAGAATGCTCAGCGTTTGTTGTACCTGCACATAAAGAAAAAAAGGTTTTAAATAAAAGTGTTACAAGCATGTGTGCAAAACCTCCAAGTTATATGGGGAAAAGAGACACTGCTATATATTAAGCTTTTATTTTAGAATGCCTGCTCAATGACACCTATTCCAGTCTTCAAATTAAATCACACTGAAAAATAAAAAATGCTTCCATATTCTGAGCAAATTGGGTTTCAAGTAAAAATATTTTCAAACAAGGGACAATTCACTTTTGTCACAAATGAAGCAATTAGTCAAACCTTCTTCTTTTAAGATTTCCTGATATTACATTCAGAGTAAAGGTAGATTTCCCTTTCTTTCGAAGCATTATTAAATTTTAAAAAAGGCAAATATTTATTAAAATAGGGGAATATAATTTGGAAGCACACAGTTCACTGTTTTCCAACTATTGATTTAATGACATTGAAACAGACCACATAGTAATAAGCAAGGTTCAGAAATCATAACTATCTTAAGTTTTAAGCTGAAAACAGCCGAAACAGGATTTTGAAAAACATACCAAGATTTTATTGGAGTCATTGAGACGACCCTTCAGAGCAGCTGGAAGTTCTCCTATGTTTGGCTCTATGAACTTTGCTTCATTTATTATGCTTGTCACTTCATCTAGACCTTCCTTTCTGATCTTCCAATTTTTATCTCCTATCTTGGATACTAGTTCTGCTGTGATCTTATCACTGCAAAAGAAAAACAGGTTAAGTACCCGTTTACTTAGTTCTCTCTCTATTAGTATTTGAGTGCTTTAACACCATAGATTTCTACTTAGCATTTATAAATGCAAAGTTTTGAATTGCAGTGAAAGTGTATCTTCAGGTGGTAGAATCCAAACCTACCCAATATCTGTTCTTGGCAAGAGATCCACAACATCATTCCCAACCTCCTCCTGTTCTTCTTCCTCACCATCATCCCCACCTGCCACGCTGTGCCTGGAAATGCCACGAGTTGGAGCTGGTGCTGTCTGTCCTTGCATCTGCAAGCAACACAGAATCAGAAATGACCATTTTACAATTTTTCATTAGACCTTAAAAATAAAACCACTTGTATGATACGAATGCACTAGCTCAGGACAAGAGAATTCTAAAACATTTCACTATTCAAATAAACCCAGGAACTCCTGAAGTTCATAATGAAAAAAACGACTAATGACTATTGAGATAGCTACGCATAATGAGTTTGCAGCTTTTGTGCACCATCTTAAAAAATATGGCTCAATTACAAGCCCAAGGGTTCGACCACAATATTACTACAGATGCCAGCTACTGAAGTTTCAAAATAGCTTTAATGACACTTGGTAGCAAGAGTTACACTTCATACCTTTTCAAATTCTGCATCTATCTGGGAGAGAAGGGCTGGCTTCTCATCCTCAAAAAACATTCGCAGAGAAGGTCCCACATAAAGATACATTACTCCCAGCAATGTAATGGCAGAAGTCCTCACAGCCTGCCAGAAAGAGGAAAAAGCACTCAGTCTTCAAATTAAGGACTGATAATAATTTGGGATTAAGATTCTAAATTTACTCACTGGGTTAGTTGCAGCAAGAGCTGTCTTCACATTACTGATGAAAGCTTTGACATTCAATCTGTGGAAAAAAGATGTCTCCCATAAATAAAACACAACACAGGAAGCAGCACCAACAAACAAAATCACAATATGTTAAAGAAAAAAGATACCCCTAGACAGATTTACACAACTATCTTACATGCAGAAGATATGCACACTCATAAAATATCTTCACAGGTACAGTGTAGATAGTAGCTGCTTAAATAACTAGTGAAAGCAATCCGTTTGCAGAATAGCCTACTGTGAAAATCAATCAGTAAACAATTTATATCAAAGCCTACTATTATCACAGCTGGAAAGTTTCTTGAACTATATAACCCATGTGACTACATAACCCATTTCTGCTAGGACTGAAATGTTGAGGAATGAATCTAGAAAACATTTTAAGTACCTGAAACATGACTACACAATAAAGGTATATTATTGTTGTGGTGGGTCTTTTTTTTGTTATTCAGTCTCAGGATCTTCCAGAAAAAGGCACAGTTTTCAAAAGGAAATTTACAAGAGAAATAAAGGAAGGCTTAAATTCCTCAATCTTCTATATTATCTGTGTAGCCTCAAACACTGCTGTCCTAGTAACACATCTACACACATTACTGTGCTGTAAATACATATTTTTTTGGGAATTTACTAAAGAAGAGCTGATTTCCCAGACTTAATCAATGTCACTATCCATTTAAAAGCCACAAAATATCTTAAGACAAGCATAGTCACTGCCCAAGTAGTCAAATAAAGTGATATATGACGTTTTCCCTGCTTAGAGATTTTTTTTTTCTCATGACTAAACTCTATTACATATGCTCAACCACATTCAGTTCAAAGACTAGTGATTAAAAATCAGGGAATGCTATCTGATAGAGAATTAATTTCTTACTCTCACAGTGTCCGATACAATAACGGCTATTTTGTTGGCTAAAACTTCATCCACCTGTCATCGACCTCAAAATGTCTCCCCAAGGAGATTAACAGGCATGTTGGTATGTACTCTTCTGTAGGTTGTCAGATTCAGTTGTTGTGGTTTTTTCTTTTAAACTATAAAATATAGTGGTCCACCTGGGTGCAGGTGTATCCAAGTAGAAAGAGTATAACAGACATGCAATACCACAGCTCTGTGCCCAGCCCACACCTAGAAGTACCTTAAATTTAAGACAAACGCTCTTCAGAGAAGGACAAGTGATGAATAAAGCAGCTAGTAGTGTAATTGCATCCTATTGTACTAGTAATGCCAGATACTTTCAGTTAAATACTGAAGAGCTGGAAGAGCATGGCTAGCATCAGAGTTTAAGTAACTAGAGTTCAGATGAACAAAATATCTTAGTTCCAGATTAGAAACACTTTCTTTCAAGTTTCTCATAGCAATTTACTTATAAGACTTACCCAGAAAAGCCGAACTCTTTAATTGCATTTGAAAGCCAATTCAAAGTTTCTGACTGGTTTTTAGGATTCTTCTGAGAGAAAGCCATAGACACAACCTGGAATAGAAGAGAGTTAAGTATAAACTTTTACTGGCAAACCAGGTGACAAAGCACTGTAATAAAGAAGTGAAGACGCCTGCAAAAAAACCAGGGGAAGTGAACAGAAAAAGCTGCAGTAAAAGAAGAGGAAAAAGCAGTTGTGTCTCTCTAGCAGGATATAACTGGAACTGAAGTGAACCAGAAGTTCCTGAAGTACTTAAAGGCAGCCAGAGACACCTTTATTATGGGTTTGTACCTGCTTTGGCAGTATTAAAAAAAAGCACTGAATAATTATTCATTATTACTGTGCCTCGAAATATCATGAAAGAGATCTTCCTAGAAGCACATGGAGGACAGGGAGGTGACTGAGACAGCCAGCAAGACTTCCCAACAAGCGGAAGTCCTCCCTGACCAACCTCACGGTCCTTCTATGATAGAGCAATTACATCAGTGCAGTTACAGATACCTTATGTCTGGACTTCTGTCAGGCCTTTGACAAGAGCCCCACAACATCCTTCTCTGGATGGAGAAGATAGATTGGAGAAGATTGAATCTGGATGGATTGGAGACATGTATTTCATGGGTGGACTCTTGTGGATAATGACTTGGTGGAACCATCACATCCAGAGGGTAGTGGTCAATGGCTCAGAGTCCTGATGGACATCAGTGACAGGCAGCAGCCCTCAGGGATCCATACTAGGACCAGTGCCATTTAATGTCATAAATGACAGACAAAAGGACTGAGGACATCCTGAGGGCAAGTTTGAGATGAAACAAGCTGAGTGGTGGAGTTGACACACCTGAAAGACAGGATGTTATCCAGAGGGACCTGGACAAACTTGAGAAGTGAGCCCATGGAAACCTCAAAGGTTCAACAAACCAAGTGCAAGGTGCTGCACCTGGGTCAGGGCAACTCCCGGTACCAACACAGGCTGGGGAATGAATGGAGAGAGACTGTGCACAAGAGAGAGCATCCAGCCCTTCCAAGGACACTGGACATGAGCCAGCAATGTGCACTCACAGCCCAGAAAGCCAACTGTGTCCTGGGCTGCACCAAAAGCAGTGTGACCAGCAGGGCAAGGGAGGGGATTCTGCCCCTCTGCTCATGGATCTGTCGGAATGCCTACAGAGCAGGACCACCATGATTAAGAGATGGAGCACCTCTCCTATGAAGAACAGCTGACAGAATTGGAATTTTTCAGCCTGGATAAGGCTCTGCGGTGACCTTATTGTAGCCTATCAGTACTTGAAGGAGGCCTCTGAGAAAACTTTTGACAAGGTCATGCAGTGGTAGGACAAAGAAGAATGGATCTGGACTGAAAGAGGAGCTGTGGATGCCTCATCCCTGGAAATGTTCAAGGCCAGGTTGGATGGGGCTTTGAACAACCTGGTCTGGTAGAAGGTATCCCTGCCTATGATGTGAGGGGAGGACCTAGATGATCTTTAAGGTCCCTTCCAACTCAAACCATCCTATGATTCTATTTTCAGTTTTAGAGGAATATATATTTAACTTCTGCCTCAGGAAGCATCTTGAGAGCAAACAAATCACTTTCATGCAACAGAGAAAAATGAAAGATTTGTGATTTACTCCTCAGACTGAAAGGACACCCCACACGTTATTTCTGATTTTATTTACTGAAAGAATACCTTTGCTGCACACTCACCTGCTCAGCAGTCCATGGCAACTGACACGCTTCTGCTATTGCTGTCATGGCCTCTTTTGCATTACTTCCACATTTCACATCCCCAACCTTGTCTACAAGACCATCCAGCACAACCTGTGCTGAAGTTTTGGAGAAGTTTCCTTTCTGTGCAATCAATGCAACTATATGCAGTTTCATCTGCATCACCTGCAATGTCCATAACAGCAAGAAAGTTACTCATGTCTTTGTGTATTTTAGACTAATTTTTCTTATCCTATATATCTATAGATACACACAAGAATTATATGTATTTGTGGGTAAACACAAACATATATACAAAATTTGTATTTGTAGACATGTACACATTTGAATATGCAAAAGTATTTATGTACACAGATATTTTACATACACGCACGTGTTTTGTGCGATTATATACAAAAATTGTGCACACACAAATACATTGTTATATATACACAACACCAATAATACTGGGCTGCCATTATCTACTTTTAGAACTTATATACACGCATATACTTATATATACGCACATGTATACACATACATCTAAAGACATTCTTTAGATACCTTAGATGACATCTAAGTTTCAAATCTCAACAGAAAGAAAATCCAGTTTGAGAGTTTATATTCTCATTGATTACAGATAGATCTGTGGCCACAGTGACCTATGCACTTACAGCCTTTTAGCTGGAAACGACTTAATAACATTAACAAAAAACGGACTGTTTATTAACTGAAGGATAATGTATTACCTGAAAATTTGTTTCCTTCCAACCAGGTTTCTTGGCCAGCATTCTTACTAGAGCTTGGCAAGGCATTTCACTTCTCTCCATAAGCTCAACAGCCTAAAGGATAAACATGAAGTTAGCCAGTGGATCGCGAATTACACAAAACTCAAACAGAAGTTCTCAATTGTCCTCTAAGTATTTTCTTAATACTGAATTAAATTGCAGAAATTCTCAGCATAATAATTTACCTGAAGAGCCTCTTTTACAAGGATCCTGAGCTAATAAGCCAACATTTAACCTACAGCATTCACATCACTACTCCCTTAATGTTCTTTAACGAATGTCCTTAACAATCACTATTGGGCATTCCAACCATGGGAATTTAACACTTAACTAAATAAAAAGCAAAAACCCCCAAATAACCCACCTGCCCCTCAAAAGGCTGCTTTTGTTTTTTAAGATGAAGTATATTATGCACCTTTCATTTTGGAATGCTGACTACACAGCAGAGATAAAGCCTGAATACGATCTAAATTACTGGGGTTTAGCAGTTGTTAGGCTTATTCATTCAACTGAAACGGCAACATTTGAGTAAAGCAGGCTTCTGCAGCAGCATATCAATACAGCCAGTCACCATTTCCTACTTGAAGTTAGTCACTTTTCCCACTAAAATATTAAAATCTCAGTCACAACTGTAATGGTGTAGTGGTATGAACTACTTGTACATCTACAGTTGATGCTTTTTTGAATGTGAACGCTCAAAGGTCTTCTGATGGATACCATCTGAGTGACATGTGATGCTTTTTTTTGTTTAAGACTACAGGAAGCACTTTCCACCAGCTGTGAAGACTGCTAGTATTGTATAAGCCTCTAAACGTAAAAATTCCAACCGGCAAATAGTTGATTACAATCAATTGCTGCCTAACACGCAAACAGCAGGAACTTATTTGCAACAGATTTGGCCTAGTCATTGCAAAACCTTTTGTTTAAATCTAGCTATCTTTGAGACCAAGCTTTAGAATTATTTGGAGTTTTAAAAAGACCTCTAAGTATCCTCAATCAAAATACAATTATTTTTGATAAAAGCACAACTACCTACATTAAGGTAAAATACTTACTCTGCTATTGTTATGGAATTTAAACCATATAAGTCATTTGGCTTTTGCAAGTATTGTTTAGACCATCTGAAGTGCTGACATACAACTAGTACTGGTATGTATTTCAGGAGACTTACCAGTCCTAAAGAGCTGAAGAAATTAATACTTGTTTTCTCTTTCCCTACTGCCTCTCTTATCAGCTGTTACAAACATACCTTCTGAAACTCCTCCATGCAGGCAAGCCTCTCTTTCCAGTTACCACTGTCCAACTGCTGGATACAAGAAGCTGGAAGGACAGCAGCAGCTTTCTCTTCACATACTTCTATCTGCAGACAGATCAGAACAAGGTTAACACCCCACTGTACCTCTTCAGAGGAGGGCAGCAACCTTAAAGACAGGTAATATACTGGACTGACCCTTGTATTGTGGTGCATTTACAAAGTATGAAACAGGTTCTGTTGTAGATTGAAAGATTTTAGTATGGATTACAGTTTAGGGGTCTTATGGGTTGAGAAAGCTGCTAAATTGCACTGCTACATGAAACTAATCCCCTGGAGAGTATGAGAAACTGTGCAGACAGTCAAAAATAAACTTAAATACCAAATATCTGCTTACAGAAACAAGTAGAGGTAACCTAAAATTTGCAAGGTAGTTTTAGATCAAGTCTGAATAAACACTGACAGCAACAAATTAGCAGTTGATGAGGACAGACAGGAGAAGACCTATCGCCTGTCTCCATTTTAGCAAAATGGAAAATTAAAGTTAGCTAGTGATAAAAACTTCCCTTGTTTCACTGGTGTCTGCATCACCTTCAGGAACTCTATTCTCATTTTCTACTGCGTAACTAGCAACATAAACTGGACACACAATGGAAGTTACTCACCCCAAGCAACACTCCAAATATAACTATGGTTTGGACTGACAGTCCAAAAAACTTGCAGATAGTTTAGCATCTAGCAAAGCTTTAATAGGTTTTTTGTTACTGTTTGACCTACAGATACCTGAGTTTACCTGGTTACCTACCAAGAAAGTAGGCAGATGCTCAGCTAGCATGCAGAATTCAGTAATTTTTTTGAAGAGTAACTTAATATGAACAGCACAGAACAGATTTGTATCAGTTCATTTAATTATTACTTTATTTCACTTCAGATTCCAATGTAAACTCCAGAAAAACGTATTCTCAGGTTTTTAATACCAGACTCCTTTAGTAAATCATGTGTCCTAAATTACATATGAAGTATCATTGGTTTTTTAATCTTTTCCTACTTCAGGGACAACAATACACCCTGTTTTAAGGCTATAAGCATGATTTATTGCTTACTGTCTTACATGGCCTGGTGCCAACAACAGCCTGAAGAACAGGTGTATTTACCAAAGACCCATTTCACCAGTTACAAACTTATACATATTGCTTTCCCTTCTCGTAACAAAAACAACCAACCTCAGTGAAAAATTTTCTAGTACCTGAAGAACTGATAAACCAAAGCTGCAGTCACAGAGGACTTTGTATTTCAGAGAATAGCAGAATACTCACAGAGAGCTCAGACTCAAATATTTCTTTGGTCTCAGGACCCTTCTTGCCTTTAGCCCCAGCACCTCCTGCACCAGCAGCTGTAGCTGGTTTGCCTTTCTTCGGTGGGGCCCCAGCCTAGAAAGTTAATGGACAAGTTAGCCAAGATCAAACAGCTCAGACATCAAAAGAACTGCTATCTTTCCTATACTACACTGCTGTAGTCTAATGTCAAAAAAATACATATCTCTTTGATAGCATAAAAACTGCAGGCAGAGACAGTTTTCTGCTAGAGCTTATTTAATTGATACATTGCTTTTAGACTACAGGTATTACAAAACAGGGATGCAGAAGACAAACATGAAAAAGGAAAGAACATATGTATTTGTGGAAGTTCAGGAAATAATGCATTCATCTATATATTCTCCTATGGATACTGGTTAGATACTAAACTTGTGACTGGTCTCTCTTTCTCAGGTTATCTGAGCACCAATAGATTTCAAAAATTTTATCTATTCTCCGATTCACTTACAAGTATCCCAGCTGAAGAACTAAGTAGCATATTACGAAGACCATCTACTGCAGTCAACTTTTAAAATCCAAAGAGTAATATTAAAGAAACACAGGCTAATAGTTCAAATTATTTCAAAATAAACAAAGGAACAAACTAAAAACTATGGTGAAAAAATACCCAATACTCAATTAGTAACCTTGCTAGTTATAAGAAATGTTGACTTCAGCCAAGTATTACTATATCACAGAGCACATTAATGTTACAACATGTGAGGTTCCTCTGAATGCCTCCAGACTTGTCACTATTTCAAAATCAAAATTTGGTATTAAGACGTAAGTGACAAGACAGTTTGTATCATTAAAAACCGAGATTTCACCAAGTACATTTCCAGATTCCTTTTGCTGTTAGGCTCACCTACTCCTGCAAAAGGACAGTGATAGTAGCTCAGCAGAGGGAGATGTTCAACAGCCCCCCTTTGACCTGCAGTAAGTAACTATTTGATGCAGTCAAAGACAACTGATTGTCTGACAATCTCTTACCTTCACTGCGGATGCTTTTTTCAGTGGTCCTGGTTTGGTTGCGGCATCTTTTGTTTCTTTATCTCCCCCAGGCCCTGGAAGAGCAGCAGTCTTTCCAGCAATAGGCTTGCCTTCTTTTTTCTCAGCTGCTCCTCCTGTTTTTTTACCATAAACCAATTCTACCTTTTCAGCACACTCTTTAATCTGCCAAGCAGTGGGGGAAAAAAAAGGTGGGGGTGGAAAGAAGCTATTTAGCTACCACAATTGGATGTACAGTGTCCCTTTCCCAGCAGTGGCTCATGCTTGACTACTCTGGAAAAAATGTGAAGAGTTTAAGTTTGTTTACTTCAAAAAATTTTGTTATCCAGTATTTCTTCAATAGTAAGGTTAACCAGTCAGTGGCATCTGCCATCAATGTATGACCAAAATAATTTTCCTAGTTCAAAATGAAGTCCCGTTTTTATGCAAGAAGCGCATTTATATACAAAGAAAACACTGACATCGTACTGATACTTACAGATGCTCTAAGACTAAGTCTGAGCATCTTAAATTATACAATCTCCATTCAGTCAACATACCTGTCAGCTTATGCAAAAGTGTAATGACTTTGTTGTCGGAAAGTAAGTCTTTAATACCAAATCCTATGTAGTAATAAAAAATTAGACCATATGGTTGTGACCTAAAAGCTTGTTTCAGACAACAGAGGAAGTGTTAAAAAACAAACAAAACCCTGTATACCACCAACCAAAACCACAACTAAATCTCCCAGCCCACCTCATAGATAATACAGCCAGATACTTTATGTAAGAAGGAAGAGATTCTCAGATTCCCTGCAACACCAGTAACATTTAAGTAAAAAATACATCTTCAAGAATCTGTGCCGAAATTAACTAGGCTAAAGCATCGTCTTTCATCTTCTCTAGCCTAAGATGCATCTTAAACGGATAAATGGAGCCTTTTTTACAACATTTATAAAAATACTCACCCGATCAAGCTTTAGTTTGTCTACATCTGCTAGAAATGGATTCACAGCTTTCTCTCCAGCTACTTTCAAGGCAGTTCCTAATGCTTCAAATCCAGCATCTCTTACTTCAGGAGCAGAATCATTGATATGCTGCAGAGAAAGACAACTTATGTCATGTGACTTGCAGCTCATATCTAAACATCTTCTATATAAATCCCCTCTCCTTATTTGAAATCTAAATCTACTACAGAATAATCCTTAACATTCCACTGCAGAAAGAAAAAGATTGTTTTTCACTTGTTTTCCTGTGTGCTGACCAAGTCTACTTCTTCTCAGATACAGCCATTTTCTCATTTTTGTGTCTCTTCCACAAGAAGAGGTTGAACATTCATGCCTTAAACATCAGGAAAGTTCATAGTTTAAAGTTCTGCAGGCTTGTTCAAATCTCCATTTTTTAAGCCAGAGATATTGCCCATAACATGGAAAGGGCTATTTGGCAATAAGAAAAAGGTATACATCATTATCATTTACACTGATTAATGCTCTAGTGTCACTGCCATGTATGAATCAATGATGGTTGGTCTTTTATTCATAGCAAATGGTAGCATTCCAACAAAAACTTGTTAGAGATGGGTGCAAGAAGCAAGTGGCAGTGTCTGGGAGTTCAATAGTTATAAATCACTGCCTTGATCTACTACAAACTTAGTGAGTCTACAGCTTCAAAAAAGCTAGGAAAAATGAAACTAAATTGTTCCCCTGACTGACAGTCACCTTCGAGTTTGACATCAGTCAAAATTGACTCTGAGGGCTACATAGTACACAATAACTCTTCGGTCTCTGCACTACCTTCAGGTCTTTCTCCCCAAACAATCCAAGGTTTCACAACAACAGTGCTCAAGTCAATGCCAGAGAAGTATCAACTCCTTCTACTTTACCTTGAGAAGTGCAGCACAGAAAGGTTTTAACAGGCTTTTTGGCAGAGTAGAAGGTGTGCAGTGTCGGAAACTTCTTGCAATGAAAAGGGATGTTTGTTGCTTAATTGTTGGATTTTTGTTGTCCATGACTGCCAAAATATCTTCACTTATGTTCTGCAATGTGGTCTACAGTGTTGAATAAAAAAGTCATTATTTCAGTAAAGAGAAAAGGAAATCAAAATTAGAGGCCTATTCTCAGACAATGGGGAAATTTTCACTCTTACTTACTGTAAGGAAGATTGCATCAATGGCCTCCTGCAGTGCCTGCACTACCTGGGGCTTCTTCTCTTTGAATTTCTCCAGGATTGTTGGAACGACCTATGGAAAAGAGAACAAAAACGTCAACCCCCTCTACACTAATATAACTGGAAAGCCTGACAGTGTACGCCCTGGCACTTTGCAGAGAAGCCAGTAATTCAGACATCCCTGCTATACTCCTCCAGAAGTACACAACAGCAGTCTGAACTAGTTTATTCTTGCTGTTCTCTGATATTAAACTCATTCCAGTCACTCTATTAACAAATACAGATTTTTGAACAATTTCACAACAAAAAGCAGACATACAAGTTCACATAATTACAGATTAACGCTCTGGAATACAGAGCAATAGAATGGAAATAAACTATTTCACAACATAAAGAGTTCTGTACTCTTGTATTCTAGGAATCCAGGAAGGCATTTAACCTGGCTCCTCTTTCCCAGCTTTGTGACAGCACCTAAACATGGCTCATTAAGAAGCCTTCATCTGATCCACAGCTGACAAGATCATGATTCTGAAGCAACTGGAATCCTCTCTGCAGCAATATTTTTCAGATCTCTCACCTTGAAAAAGCACATCTGACCGTAAACTATGCCATACTGGAATTTGACATCAATTCCTACCTAGTCTAGCTGCTCAGACAGACACTGATGAAAAAACAAATAAATAAAATATTCAAGGGGAAAGAACCCAAAAAGCTACACTGCAGACTTTCTCATGTGCCAGTAATATGAACAGGTCCATTTTAGTATGTTACACAGTAAGTACTTCCGTCACTGAGCCAGAAACATGCAGATCTTAACTGCAGAAAGCAGGCTATTTTCAAGATTTTCATAAACATAACGGTTCATAGTTTGGAAGCAGTCAGATGCTTTACAGAAGTTATAAGCTCTTGCATAACACAAAATAGATTTACTTTCTACTCAGAAGCTGACTATGGGATCTCAACCCCATGTGACATACCATGACCTAGGCTCAGGTGGTATCCTTTTTTGGGCTGCAACCTCCAAATTTCCAGTTCACAGACTTCAAAACTCAAAAAACCTTCAGATAATACAGATGGCACCACAAAGACCACCACACATGCTATTGCAGGTGCTACACCCCTACACCTTACAGAGAACAAAGTCATAAGGAAGAGATATTTAAAATAATTAAGCCTCTGGTTTAAAAAATGCTGACAGCCAAAATGGGCATTTTTTAACATGGAAGTTAGCAGCCATAGCCCATGTGAGAGGGTAAGAAGAAAAAAAATCAGTCCAGGGCTACAAATGCAGCCAGAGGTGAAGCTGGCACACATGTACTCAATTATAGTGAGTAGTATGGTTCTACGCATGATTTCATTACTCTTGTTAGAACACAGATCGCAGACTAACATTGCAGTCCTATATTTAACTAGTAAGAGTTTATAATCATACAATTCTAGCAACAATTCTATTTTATAACACTTCAATGCCCACTCTCAGGAGAAGTCTACATCTTCCTCACAAGTAAATACATCCAGCAAACAAATCAAGTGAACTGCTAAAATAAATACTGAGATTATGCAATTCAGAGCTGCCATTACAGCACTGAAAAAATCATCTTCCCAACGTCATTTGCTTGGCAACCACAGAGCTACACCCTTATTTTAGAAGCTTGGCTTTTTCAACACTAACTCTGTAGCTGTAAGGGTTAACCTTCAGAAACAACCAATAAAAGAGATGCAAGAATGATTTTTATAACTACAGACAGCTTTCAGAATGAAAATGACTGTCCAAACTGCTGTTCAGAGTTCAGGAGACTTGAATGTTTCTGAAGCAGTGAGATTCAGGAACTTCCCAATTCAGAGACAACTCTATCGGCAGCCAGGCACATCAGTTCTCTGTCTTAATCCTGTCACTTTTGTTTATCACAGGAAAAATTTGAGTAGCTTAAAGAACACAGTGACACAGGCTTGAGAAATGAGTGAGAACTGCAACTTATTAAAAGCTTTCTTTGTTTCCACATACTGATTAAGCTTCCCTGTATTCCCTAATATTAGCAATTGGTAAGAGAAGAGCAGCAAAGGAGAACAAACAGCACTAAACTAGATCACCAGAACATTTTGGTACCAAAAATCTCAGAATTTTTGGCTATTTAAAGCAGACAAGAACCCCCACAAGATCCAGGCAACAAAGAAACAGAACGCCCACCACCTACCATCCCCCAACACTCAAAAAACCCAACCAACATAAAACATACATCATGGAGGTGCTAAGTAGAACTCCGATTTAGAAGCTGTTTTTTCTACTGTGGGCCACAAACGCATTCTTGTGGGGGTATCTCTAGGATGAGGTAATGTAAATAAAGTTCATTTCATGGCACAGCAACTCAATTTTCTTAGCACAGAAGACTTACGCTACAACAGAAAGTTTCATGTTGCTGAATATGAATTAAGAAGGTCCTTTCAAACTTAAGCTACAAAGGTCTAGGCAAGTATTTCAATGCTTACTCTTTTAAGGGGTAGGTAAGCATTCCTAATTGTACAAAGAATACCTTTGAGAAATACCGAGGCTTGACAGGGAAAAGGGGAAGGGAAAAAAGGTGTCCAGCATCAATAAAATCAGAAAAAAAAGTACATACTCTTACTTACATGCCCTGCATACTGTCCAAATTTCTTTCGGAGGCCTGTAGCTAGTCCAGCAAGGCATTTGGCAGCCAAAGCAACTAACATAACATTTGTATCCTTTCCAACAACCTGAAGAGAAAATCCAAGTTTTAGAGACACAGAAGAATTTCTTACAATAGTCAGTGGGCCACAGATTGGGCCATTTCCATAATTGTTCCAGCTAGTAATTTTCTACTCAGGAGTATTATATCAACTGTAACTTTTAAGCTATCACACAAACAAGTTACAAAAAATATTAAACTATACATGCACTCAGGGTTTTGTTTATTACCTTTTTGAGAACTTTCACCAAGTCTGCATAGTCTCCTGATTCCAGCTTGGGATTTTTCACTAGCAGTTCAACAGCCTCTAGAGCTTCTTTCCTTTCTTGCCATTTTTTTGCTTCCTGCACATCAAATAATTTACATTCATCTATAAACAGGAACAGTTCTAGAGAAACATACTTGCCACAAACCATAGATTAAAAACTTTTATTCCATCCTGAGAAAACCAAGGTCTCCCTACAGTTCAACATCAGTAACTGCAATGAAATATGAAATACAGTCCTTTCCCAGGACATACCTCAGCCCCTTAAAAATCACAGTTTTCTTGCTGCTAAATTCAACTTTAAGACTTATTTACGGTAGTCTGTATTTTATTAACACTAGTTTGTTATTATCCATGCAGCACTAAAGCACACATTGCAGAATGCCCATAGGTCTTCAGACTCATCAACTACACATAGAATTAACAGGAAGTATTTAAGTTTACACTTACTATTTTCTCATAGAAGTCTTTGGGAAGCTTGGAAAGAATTTCTACAGCTTCAAGCAACTCATATGCATCTACTTGTGGTACTGCCTCTTCCTCATCATCACCTGCTGCAACCAGGAGAGAGAAATATATAAGCAGAGTAACAAAATTTTGACTAGAGCACCACCTAAGGCTCATTGTTTAGAAAGTGCTATCAGCAGTTGTGATTTTGCTATTTCAAAAGACAGATACTCTCTCATATAAAGTTTCTCCCTCAGACACATTTTCTTCTTGTGTAATGCACTCCAAGTTTTGCACCAGCTTGAGTAAAAGCTACTTTACAATTTAATGCATTCCTTCACAAACTATATACAAGTAATATATTTGCCAATGGAGTTCAGAGATTAAAGTTTACCTCCATCTGCATCTCCTCCAAGTCCCTGCTGCTGCTCAAATTTTGCTTTCAGCTCCTGCTGGGAACGCAGGAACCTGGTCTGCTTAGGAGCAGCTGATGACACTTTGATCCATTCTTCTTCCAGTTCTTTTAGCTGCCAAAAGAGAAAAGAATCATCGTATCAGAGACATTATGCACATACTTCAAGACTAGCAACCCATTACAGCTTTCCCATTTCAAAACCAAGATAGCACTACCTTTCAAGTTCTTTTTTCTGCCACTAAAGGAGTGACTTCACATTCACTGTTCAGGAGTCAGTCTTTGACTAAGTATATCCACAGAACAGAGTATTACTGCAAAGAATTTATGCAAGAACAAACTGTAGAACAGGCAGAATGGTGTGGCCCCTATGTAGACACTTTGAAATAAAAATGGCTGAGCATGAAGGAAGCTTTCCTTTACAGCCATGCTATTATTACACACCAAAACTAAGATGAAACAAACATGCTGAGCTACATTTGATGAAACAGTTTGGGTTTTTTTTTAACCATGCCCTTTTAAAGCAAGCTACTGCTTTCCACCTGAACACAATTAACTCAAGTGGGTAGGAGGAAAGGATGCATAATTTATAAAATTTTAAAATGATGACATATTCTATCTATCATAATGCAATGCCACTTCCTGAAGGGAAACAGTCACATCCTGAGCATCATCAGAACAAATATGAAGGGATGCACAGAGGAAAAAACTTCAAGTCAATCATCTTCATTCTCAGTTTTCTTTTTTCCTAAAGACTTCCAGTGTGAGGGTCTTTTATAAGGGCAACCATTCTACTGCTCAATTTCCACCCTCAGTCTCAACACAGCACTTCACCCCACAACTTCATGTATGTTCAGAGCAACTAAACATTGTTATAATTTCTTTACAAATGACAAAGAGTGACCAACATTTTAGGCAAAGTTAAATGGAGCTAAAAAAATATATTCCAGTTTTGACTTTAAGAATGTCTAACACCACAGAATCAGGGAGGACAAGCATCAAAGTGTTTTATCAAATGTCCGAATACAGAAATACTTCCTGCCTACCTGAACAGAATTTATGTTCTGCAGTGGAGGTCTCAAAGCATCCCTTATCCAACGGTAGATCTCCACAGCAAGGAGCTTGGCTTCGTCTCGAACAGCCTTTTCCCGAGATTCAAAAAGTTTTGGCAATACTTTGATGATTGGCTTCAGTGAGATTATCTTTGAACCAAATTCACTGAAAGTTAAACACACAGAATAGCATCAGTGTCCAGGAACCAGGGAGCAATTCACAAATAACTCATTTTTTAAAAAACAGTCTATGAAAGTATATATTTAGTGATTTTGTCAATTACTCAAACCATTATGATAGATATTATTTTGAGATGCTACTGTAAAATTTAAAGAATATACGCCCTATCAAAATTAACCTCCACACCCAGTTTGGAATTACAAAATCAGGCCTCTCAAATTACTTCAAAGCACTTAATCCAATCCGGTGCTTAAATCAGCTCCCTTGCCAGGGGGAAAAACAAAAAGAGAAAAGAAAGAAAGAAGTTGTCCTTAGACCAAAATTTGTATGACCTACTTTTTTTTTTTTTTTGTTAAATTAGAATAGAATCTCCTTTGTCTATCCTTGGAAGCAAACTGCAGTAAAAGCATTAGTCACTTTTCCACTTGTTGAACCAGATAATTATTGTGAGCTTGGGTCATCTTCACAGAAAACATACGTGTGGAAATACGTGCCACTGAAAGAACACATAAAACAAGTTCCCCCAGCCAATCATCCTTTCCTGACAGAAGATTCCACATGCTATTGCACTGAATACACAAAATTTCCTATTTCAATCACTGATGAACGGGAACACAAGAACTTTCTTTTCAAACTCAAAGTAAACTGCTGTGAGTTAAGTTAAAGTTAACTGCTGTAGTTATTAAGGCATCACAGATAAATCACCTCAAAAGCAGTAATTTTTTTTTCAGAAGCATTTCTTCTTCTTCTTCTTAATTCTTAATTAACCTTTCCACCAATCACACTTTTACTTATGTTTCCCTGCAACTTAAGTTCCACATAAAAAGGCTAGCAAAAAAGGCAGCTCAAGAACTAAAATCTACATGTCTCACTTTCTATAAATTCTAGTGCACATCATTTTATTTCAACATCAACTTTAAAAAACAGTAAGTATAAAAACCTCCAAAAGAGGTCTTGGAAATAAAATTTAAATATGTGAACAAGTAAGTTGCCCAAGAATTCAATTTTTCTACCATGACTCAAAAAGAGAGCATCTTGGGAAAAGTGCCTATGCAAACTTATCTGTACCTAATTCATATAGCCTAATTTATATAACAAGAAAGAATAGAAACCTTAGCACAAGACAGAAAATACCAGAAATTAAACTACTTATGCATTCAAGCTACCCACCTAGGTACAACATAGACAAATTTTGTTATCAATGCAGAAAGCCTGCCAAAGCATGAGAAAAATTTAAGTAGCAACACAGCTCAGAAGCAGAAGATGGAATTTAAGCCAAGAGGGCTCCATGAGCGTATTTGATCTTAACATCACAAAGACAATAAAATATTGCACTAAGAAAAAAAACACATGTGGCACATTTTACAGAAGTAGTAAGTTGAAAGATACTGAGGAAGGTTCTGCAGGTTTCTAATTACACTGCACTGTTAAAAGGACACTTAACTAGACAAGCAATTTAAAATAGCTAAAATATATTCTTAAATATAGGACAGTAGTTTCACTTAGCAGAAGCACAGGTAATGTGTTAAGCCCAAAGCTTTATTTTGACATAACCAAAGCCTGAAACAATTAGTTCAACAAGGATCATCTCTATGTATGCCTCAGCAAGTTCTCTAAAAATATATAGCACGAGGCACTCTCCACATACATTATATGGTTTTCACATCAGCTACTTTACTCAGAAAGAAGTGTTCTGTCCATTAATTCCACAATTATCTGTTTCTGTTAAAAAAAACCCTAACGGTCAGTAAATTATATATACACCAAGTATAAGAATTTCATAAAGCCCCAGTATTTTTCACTCAAAGGCAGCAAACAAACTTGATGTGGAACCAAAAAATAATCTAATACTGAAGCCTACTACATCATCTTAAATTGGATTTGATATTTAGGGAACACTAGCAGCTCTCCTTTTCAATAAAGGAATTATTATATGGACAATAGAAGCTTACTGTGCAATGAGCTTGGTTTTTTTTTTCTTCTAAAAACACACACTGTGTACCCAATTAAACATGCTCACATCAGTGAGGAAAACACTGGTTTAAAAAAAACCAAACCACGTTTTAGTTTTCACATAACTGAGTTTATTACAGATATTCAGAAGAGAAGCTTCACAGTTTCTAACAAGACTCACTAATCTTGCCCTTCTTTCAGAGGCCGGGAAAATGGAAGTTTGGTAAACAGCTACCATGAATGAAAGAGATCCAGATGAGGCTTGAACAACATAGACAACCCTCATATCTAACAAATCCCATGATGTTGTCAACTGTTATGGTCAAAAAACACCAGTTCAGGAAAGATGCATTCTACTCAATAATAAGGGACTAGTAAAGACTTCAGCAATAAAAATTAGACTACGCATATTGCTGGGGTGAGGAAAAAGCAAAGAAGAAAACCACAAAAAACCACCATGAACTAAAAGCTTACCTTAGTGCTTTCCTCAGTGTCTCTATACATGCTACTATGATTTTCGGGTTTTTGTTGTCCAGACCCTTTAATAGTTCTTCTTGTATTGCCTCTCCTTTCTCAATTTCTATATACATTAGACATATATCTAGACCCAGCTCTTTTGCTCTGGCCTTTGGCTGATTGAACACTTTATTTACAACTCCAGATGCTACTTCTCCTGTTGTCCTGAAAGGTGAAGAGAGTATTACTTTTGAAACATTTATGTGAATTAAGTGTTCTACATCATTATCCACAGAAAAAAACACACACAACACTGAAACCAGATTAAAACCCAGCAAGTCTTCACATAAAAGGGACTACATCTTAAGATAACCTTGAGGGAAATAACCTTTTGTAAGGGATGACTTCGACATCTAGTTTAATTAAAAGAACACAGATCATGGCTAACATGATTCTAATACCAGACTACACCAGTGAACAGTAGACATTATCAAGAGTGTATTAACATTATCTAGTTGAGGTTCACAAATAAATGCCATGTCCTGGAATTGTATACATTGCGATATGTTAACTGTATCAGTACATAATCCCAGCACAGTATTTCACACATATTTCCAAGCTTCAGATAAACTAAATCATTTACACCACTTTTAAATCAAGGACTGTGCAAGGTTGTTAGATTTTTAAACAAAGCTTTGGGTTTGTTTATTTGTTTTTAAGTAAGACTTTTATTCATTTAATCAGGTCACAAAGTCAGAGGACCAAAGCACTAATCTAGCCTGTTATGTGCTTTTATTTCAGCCTCAGTACGGCCTATTTCATGGGCTAGACAACAGAAAAGTACTTAAAAAAACCTAGCGAAGAAATTGGCAGGTAGGAAGATTCATATTGGTTATGCTGGATGCAACATCACAAACATAACTACATTTCATTTCATGTATGAATTACACAAATATCCCCCTGAAAAAATGGCTCCCTCTTGTACAGGTAAGACTGTTTCAATCAAACAAGAACAGAGATTCCAGTTCACAGCACTTACACCACCACATTACTGATTCACCTTTTTTGCCATTTCAGAAATCTTTACTAGTGGCTTCAATAGTTTTTTAGAACCCTGCAAGCAATTTGTGACAAATTAATATGCACATGGAGGCCATCCAAGGAAAGCCTGCCATTTGGCAAGTTCTCTGGATTAGACAGCAAGATCTGCTCTTAACGAGAGAGATCAGAATTGTTAGTGGCCACTGCACAATTTACGTGCAGCTGCAGCCTTTCTCACAGAGGCACATTAAACTGTCCTAATAGCCTAAGAGCAACAAGAAAAGGCTACTTACTTCCCAGCTACATGAGCATTTTCAACATAAGCAAGCGCTGCTTCCAGTCCTTTCAGCTGAGCCACTGCATTGGAGTCAGTCACAAATTTCTTTATCAGTCCAAGATACTTGGACCATTCAGGACTCTTTTCATCATCTATCTTCTGGAAGAGCTTAAGGGCTTCTTCATAACCGTTTAATCTGGCTTTCCATAGCTGGAAGCAGAAATTGGACATTCAAATGCTGTGCTAGTACAACCTTAACTCACCAATCCCACAAAGCTCTTCAACCGTATTTGAAAGCATACTCAGCAAGCTGGCACCTGCAGATTTCTCTTCCATGTCTATATGAATAACATGCAACAGGACAAAACACTCGTTTTTCACCCGCCAAGAATGATCCGGATAGAGAGATGCCACTCTTCCCCACTGCTCTTCTCAAGTTCTAGCAACCACCAATGAGGAGGTGGGAGCCCAACAGTAGTTGCAGCTACAGAAGAGTAATTTCTCCACGTGAATGAGTGAGCTGATCTTTCAGCACAGAAGCTTACGCCATATAACGCTACTAAAATCTGCTTCATAAAGGTTATTCAGCCTCTAGGTCAGATAGAGCTGCTGTGGTTTCAGATCTGTTAATACTCACACCATGCAGCTGTCAAAATTACCTAACTATGGGGTATTTAGATAGAGAAGCACTACAAAATCACCACAAGCAGAGATACACAGCAAGCCAAATCCAGTATTTCCTACCTTATGTTCACATTTCTGATCAATGGGCAGTTTCATCCACTCACTGTCGTCCCCCATTGTAGATCAGGCTCTCTTTATAACTACAGTAATTTCTGTGGAGATAAGGACAAGTTAGAAAACAGAAAAATAAATACTGGGGGCATACATACTTATACCTAAAAATCCAAAAACACAAAACCAAAAAACCCAAAAAACTCCCTCAAAAAACCCCACCCCAGTTCTGTAGCAAATCTCATTCCTAATATGCGATCCAAGGTTGTAATTATTCTTAGATACACACCTTGAAGACCAGACCACTATTTTTTCAGCCCCAGAAAATTACCAGAAGTCATTAAAGATTAGAGAGCAGTGCAACTTGTAGTATTTTTGACACTACAAGACTCAATCAGTGAAAGTTTTAGTAAGCCAAAAAAGCATGTGGAATATAACCTCACCTAAGCTTGAGGAAGAATGTACTACAGCTAAGGCATTAAACCAAAATAAGTTCCCATCAACACTAAACACTTACTCTTACTGACACATGCTTTTAGCAACAGGTGCCATGAATCAGTGTCAAAAAATAATCAGATGTGAGTGGAAGGACAGCCATTTTAACAAGTTTACAAATAGCACAACTGAAATGAACAGTTACTGAGAAGAACAAAACCTATTTTTGCCCTAATTCTAATGTAGCCAGCATCAGCAACTGCCAACAAGAGATCAGTTTCTTCCCACGTCTAGGGCTCAAATCCTTGCTCATTCAAGTTTTAGTGGTTTCCCCCTTCCCTTTAGATTAAAATAAGAATACTGATTATTACAGTATGACAGATGCGATCTCAGGTTCAATACCCATCTCAGATTTATTGTACAACTAACCTGACTGCTCAGAAAATAATGAGAGAACATGTCTGATGCAGAGAGATCAGCAAAATGAAAATAGCAGCAGCAGTAAAAAGGGCTCCCAGTGTTATTTATACGCACAAAATCAAACCAGAGAGGGACTAACACATTTCAACACACCAGTTTGAATTCATAGACCAAGCCCAAAACTCTATAACCCGGCCATACACAACAATTTGTCACTACAGGCATATAAGTACACAACACTAGCAGAATGCTCCTAACAGAAATTCAGCCTATACCAGCAAAGCTGTTTACCTTAGCCGACGAAGTATTTCACTTAATACTCAGAGGTTCTCTGTAGAGAATTAATCCCTTGAATTAGAGATGTATTTTCACTCACATAAATTAATATAAGCAAGTTCTTCAAAGCCTTTTGTCAGCCACAAAACACTAACACATACAGCTAGCTCAATAGCAAAATTAGGCTAGCAACAGCATATAGTAAAAACAATCTTTTTTATTCCTTCCTGGATTAGTTAAAAGATACTTAAAAGAAAAACAACCCAACCTCCCAATAATTAAAAAAGAAAAACCATAAGAAACACAAAGAACTCCAAAACCCCTACCTGTCACCAACACACAGAGCCCCACAGCAAATTACACTAAGCTTGCCTTAAATATTTACAAGTTCCTATGGATGTTAATACTGTTCTCACTATAATTGCATGAACTATTAATTTGTCCAATGGCAGTAAAACAAGAGTCAATGTCAGAACACAAGCTGACTACATACATAAACAAGTGTATCCAAGTGTTATTATGGTTTGTCTTTCTCATCAAAACAAACAACAATATGGCTATATTTTCTTGACATCTGCACGGTGGTACTAAGTACGCTTCCAAAGAAAAACAAAATTTTTGGGGGAGGGACAAAGAACTGTAAACCACTGAGAATGAAAGGATCTGCTCATTATGTAAGAAGCAAAGTATCCAGAAGTGAGGCTACCTAAAACCCATTCTACTGAACTGTTAATTCTGTTTCATAATCTTTTTTAATGTTCAACTTACTAAAAAGAAAACAAAAAAATCCCTAGTCACAGCATTCCTGCATGTCAGGAACTGGCAAAAAAAGGTACTCCAAATTAAAATTTACAATAAGAATAGAATTCAAAGGCCATACCAATCCCAAACAATCATACGAGGTCAAAAGGGCAAGTGAGTTACTGCATCCAAACCTCACCAGCTTTTAGCAATGGGTCTGCTTTCATTTGTTTAAACTCCCGCTTATGTTTTCTCTGCCCCAACCACTCCTCTTATCTCTCCTTCAGCCTACTGAGAGAGTTCAAAATTAAATAGAAATCAACAGACTCCTGATTCAAACTCAGTGCATTTTACCCATTAAAAAAAAAAAGCAACCGAACAAAAAACCCCAAACCCATCAAAAACCAAAAACCAAACATGTACACCAAAACAACGCAAAAAAAGCGCCACCCCACACCTAAAAGGAAGATGCTCATGGCAAACACAGAGGTGCGGGGTAAAATATTCTAAGAAGGTGATGACTTCTCTCCAGAAGTGACAAATGACACTGAACTCACATGAAAAGCTTTCCAAACAGCCCACCTAGCAATGGATGCAGGAGTGCCCTAGAGTGAACAGTTTCCTGCAGTAAAATTTCCCATCACTCAAGTTAGTTCTGCAGCTAAGTGCCATCAGCAAAGACAGCTTTACCAGTATAAACTGAGCTTGCATTAGGAATATTTTCATTTTAGTGCACCAGTACAGAAATAACGGAGTACTTCCTCAGTGTGGATGCAGACATAAATAGATACAGTGGTCTCTTCCCAATGTCACATACATCTTTGCAAAGAACAAGCAGAGCGAACTTTTTAGAAAATCAGGTAGTTCTGATTCTTAATCAGAAACTTGGAACTAATTCAAGCTATTGCCTCTTTATATTTTTTTTTTGTTGAAAAACACATGAGAAACCAATATAAGGACAATAGTTATTCTCAACAAAAACAAAAAGGGGAAGAAAGCACTGACACAGCTGCCAGCAACAGAAACACCAGGACAAAATTTTGGCACCTGTATTAGACATCTATGCTGGTTTTTTTGAAAACTGACAAAAGCATGAACTTCCTACTTCAACGATAAAAAGAAACATTTGTTTCCCTCCAGAGATCTGTTCTGCCAAGGAAAGAAGTCTCATTGCAGGACAGTCCTCAATCAAGTACTACAAACCTCAATTCAGTTCAAACCTTAAAGTCAATAGCAGCGCTATTAAAAAAGCTTGGCCATTACAAGACCAATACTGATTTACAATTATTTTTTCCCTTACAAATATACAATAGTTCACTGCCACAAAGTACAACCTCTTGCTTCTACACTAGTGATACACTACAGAATCTAGAAGAAAAGGATCTAGGATTTCCCTTCCCACATCACTATGTACTTAACTTGGGGGGATCACACATGGTGAGAGAGACATAGGGAGGGGAGTTGAATGACCATGAAAATGTTTCACCTATTTTTTTCAGTCTGGTCAATTCGTTCTCCTCCTATTTTTAGTCATTACCATCTACAATCAATACTTCAATTACAAAATGGGTTAAGTTGCCTTCTGCACTGAATCTGGCATCTAAAAATAGTGATAAAATTATGCTTCCCCCAGTAATTTACAAATCCCTTTAGAACAGACAATTTCTCAGAAAGTATTCCATGGTCACTGAGGGAAAGCTACTTCTTAAACATCCAGTCTTTCTAGCTTCATCACTGCTCACATCCGTCTGAATGCAAAGATTCTGTACTGTCTACATCTTGCATTTACAAGAATAAAAGACAGTTGTTTCCTCTTTCAATTAAGTCACTGGGGTTCTGTATGATCATAGAGTATCCCACATTTGACAAAAAAGGTTTTTCTTAAAAGCTTCTTTGCAAAGACATGTAAACCTCAAGCCATTACTTCTCAACATCCAAGTAGCAAGTGGCCTCATTCTATGATAATACAGCTAAATTCTGTTATTACTAGTGAATTTGCAGCAAGGAAGCGTTTGACCTACATAGATTTTTTTTGTTGCCACAACTTGGAACAAACAGAATTAAGTCTTTCAGTAACAACATTCATTTTGGTAAAATCCAGAAAACAAGACCTCTGAAGCAACTGAAACACCAAAGTAAGTTTTGTGAGAGACATTTGTCATAAAAGTGGTCAATACAACACTTCCAAAAGCAAGTCACCCGAGAAATCTGTAGTGGAGATGAAAAACAAATCTTCCCTGACAGTTCTTGGCAGGGCAAGTTTATATTATGGAACAGTGAGAAAAGGAAGACCATCAAAAAAAGAACAGGATCTTTTGAAGGAAGATCACGCAAAATGCGGCAAGAGTGGAAAGCATTTACAAGGCAGCACAAATGCAAGAATTTCAAACGTAGAAGTGAGCATTCTCAAATGAATATAAGTTTGAGAAACAAATTTATCAACACATTAAAAGGTTGTGGCAAAGTATCAAAACATCAAAGTTTGGATTAACCATACACTACTCTGAACAGCTCCTACTCAACTTCTAAATAAATGGTTTGCCTGCTACAATTCTGAGAGCTGAACTGCATTAACATTATAGGTTATAATAGTATGGGGTACCGTTAAGGAGAAGTCTTTCCATCATTAACATTCTGAAATGTGATTTCTTTTGAAGCATACATTCATCACCTATCACTATACTTTATTGTGAAGTGTCAGCTTCCAGATCATTTTCTATGGAAGATGTACAATGGCAAACCAGGAAGCCATTTTATGCTAAACCAGCTATTTATTGATACTGATTGTCTACTTCCCCCTACTCACTTTCACCTATTGAATATTACTGTTGCACAAGAACATCATCAAATATTTTCATATTTTGAAAGATTCTCAAAAATATTACTAAAGAGTAAGTTCTGAGAAATCAAGACAGCTCTTTTTAAAGGAAAAATCCATTTGCAATATTCCTATACAGGAGGAATTTGGAGTGTATATAGTTGGATGTCACATTTCAGATAAAACTGTACTTCTCGGCAGACAGATCTCTGTTAGTGCAGCCACAGTTTTCCTAGCAGAAAGAATATTTGTTTGTTTATTTGTTTAATGGCAGTTTTGGGTCACATTTGCTCTCTGGCTCTGAAATGATGAAATTTCTCTTTCTTAGAAGTTAAGCCCAACATGGTTTTTCAGTATTTGCCAGCCAAACTTTCCCATTAGACACAACAAACTAGCTCAGAAAAAAGGTAGAAGACTCAAGTAATCATAACACAGTAGGCAATAAAAATTTTATACAATTTTAAAGGCTGGCATTTTCAATTGGTAGATGAATTATAAGTTGCAAGATACACAGACTCTTGATGAAAAAATAGCAAGACCTCAGAATAATGAAAAGAAAAAGGAGAAATGCATGCTAAAGAGAAGCTACTGCTTCAGCAGCATTCAAGAACAAACACCATTAAATTCTCTCTTGCCTGCTCTAACTTGTATGTCCTAACTCACCTCAGTGAAATTTTAATAGCATAAATGACAAGTTATTGGTAAGATATATAAATACTTACTCCTCTGGAAAAATACATTTTAATATATGGCCTCTGAAAGTAACCAGGGCCTTTCTTTTCCACTCATCTGAAAGTGAGAGACAATGCAAAATAAACTGACCTTCTGTTACAGCTAAGACCAAAAGCAATTTGTAACTGCATGGGTACGCCTGGAGTGAAGCCAGTCTTACGGAGTCGAGAAGGGCAAAAGGGAAAAGGGCAACCCACGGGCAAGTGCACAGGCATGCACTGACATAATTCTAAGGGTGGACAGTTGGAGTGAAAGATGTCAGTGGGACTGTGCTTATAAGCAGCAAAGTCCCCCATCCCTCAAGAGGTTTTACAAAGCTCAGGCATGAAAAGGCTCATGTGATGTTCTTTAAAAGGACGGCCTGAACTGCTGATGAAGGAAAGCTCCCGCGGAGACATCACTAGCTCCCTCCTTCTCCAAGGGAAGCTCCCTCCAGCACGGCTTCCCTCTGCAACTAGAGGCGCCCCCGCCATCCCCAGCACCTTCCAGAAGAGCACCCCCTCCACTTCTGCCCGCAGCCCCAGATGTGTCCCCGCAGCCCGGCGATGTTTCCCGTTCCGCGGGTGTCTGGCCGCAGGCCGCGGCCGGGCACGACGAGCAGGCCGCCCGCCCGGCATTGTCTCTGCCCGCCGCCCCCGCCCCACGGCCG
>VZRV01008896.1:2048062-2120972 GCA_013398115.1 Falcunculus frontatus | reverse complement strand
TCGCGCTCCCTTCCCGCCACCGCGGGGCAGCCCCCGCGGGGCCGGGCGGGCGGCAGCGGGCGCTGCCCGGCCCTGCCGGCGGCTGTGGTGCCGCCTCCCGGCAGGGAAGGGGCCGCCGGGCCGGCTACCAGTGACCAGCTTGGCCCGCCGGGCCTGCTGTACTCATGAGTCATACCCCGAACGCCCATACCCGTCAGAACAATTACTACTCTAACAGAGGGAGCTGCGGTCATACCCGAGCATGCAGCAGACATTATCCCAGGCCACCAATCATCCAGGAATCCCTAATTGAAGGGGAAAGCGGTTCTGAAACCCGACAGGAGGAACAAGGCCAGCCGTGGGGAAGGAGAAACAGTGCCTTCCAAAGGAGGTACGAACGAAGAGCCTGGCACCACACCATCCCCGCATTTCATGCTGCTGCGAGATGTATAATGACAGCACTCTGGTGGAGCTGATTCATCAGCAATCTCTCTAGCCCATCGTCTGACATTTTGAGATGCCTTTTCAATAGTGACAATAGCAACTGAAGGAGCTGGTATGGTGGAAACTGGGTGTCACTAGCTTCCTCCTCAGAAGAGCATCAAGCCATGTGATGCAAGGCTGTATTTCTCCAGCCATCTTTTTAGCTAGCTGAAGAAAGAAGCCTCTTCCAGGCACTGCGAGCACCAGCCATGCTCCCCACTGAATAATTGTCCAAGTTACTTTTCCTTACCACCTCACTCTGCCCCCTGCAACAGGAAGGCACGAACATGCACGGCAGCTTCTGCTTTTCAACATCTGACATTTGCAGCAATCGAGCTGTCATAGAGACAACCCCAGACAATGTACAGGTGCTCAGGTCAAGAGACTCTTTATTCAAACAAGCCAGAGCAACACTGCCTGGTGCAAGGCAATATTTAGTTTAAAAACAAGGGTACAGGGCTTTTCCATGTCACTTCAGAACTCCACCCATATAACGTGAACCACTGGGAACAGTCTACAACAAAGCATCAGCAACAGCAACACCGTATTAGTCTTGGACTATGTTGTCTTGAACCAACCACTCTCCTACAGATGCAAATGGCTTTAATGCTATCCTACTCTGGCAGAGACTTGACAAACCATCTACATTAAATAGTTTACAAACAAATTAGCCATAGAAGTTTATACATTTCTTTTATAAACCATATAAGGACAGCTGCTGGTAGTGTGGAACAGAGAAGAGATAGGAATGGGAAAAAAGGAACCATATGAACACTGACCATGATTTTGAAAACCTTAATTAGAAGGTTTGCAAGCATTTACATCTCTCAAGTGTCCTTCCAGTCATACATCTCACACAACGAAATCCTCCAAATTAGATAATTAAGATAGTTATCTCTACTCCACAAAACATTCAGAGCAGTTTCTAATTGAATGTACTGTTCAAGATGTGCATAAGTGATGTATAAGAAGGGGCAAACAGAAGTGCTACATTTGCAGATGACAACTGGGTAGNGTCACTTTTCGAAGAGAAAAAGGGTGTTTAAAAAAAAAAAAAAAAAAAAAAAAAAGACTGAAGGAGCGTACAACATGCCAAGAGCATTTCAGCTGTAAATTTATCACCGAACACACAGAGTGAAGCAATTTATAACATTACACTGAAATTCAGGTTTTCTGTGCTGACTATTAAACAGAAACAAGATCTTCCCGTTTTAGCGGACACTGCTATGAGAGCAAAGCCCCACTGTGTCAGACCGTGTTTTCAGAAGCAGAGGCCCAGCTTACAAAGCTGGCCCATACAAATCAAGGGACGAGAGCCATCATGAAAGTTAAGTCTGACAAAATACAAGTCCTATGTGTACAAGAACCAGGAATCTTGTTCCATCACCATGCATTCCCTTTTTTATATTAGAATATCAAGGGAGAAGCCTTCCATCAATACAGATCTAAAGCAGTCTGAATAACTCCCATACTTCTAAAATTCAAATTTATTTTCATCAAGTCATCACGTAATTCTTCCTATAGTAGATGCCCTAGTTAATGTACCTAACTTGGTGTTTTTGAGAACTACTTTCAATACATCTACAACCATTTATTCAGAAATAGTTGGTTGTACCTGAAGGCCATTTGCCAGTGATTCTGCTTTGATATATCACTCTCTCAATGTTGTGTATAAGGCTTAGCCCTATCACAATTCTTGAAGTAGAAAGGAAAAAAAAAAGGAGGTGAATCTGTAAGTTCAATATGGGGGGAAGCTACCAAAACAGCAAAGTTAAAAAAAAAACCCAAGCCTGAGACAAGAAAACCAAACCGAATTCTAAATTTTGCACAATCAACTGATCTCATGTTGGACACCAGAGTCAAAACTATACAGGCAAGTTGCACTCAATCATTCTTCCGAGTTGAACCTATCTCAAAGTTTTAGTAACTGTGAGTAGAGTCTTCTGTGAGCAGACTTTTAGAATACTCCAATATGTGAGACTCCATGCATTCTGAAATAAGCAGCTTTACAGTTTCAAACTAACTAAAGATTCATGGAAAGCCTATAGCAATGCTTTCTGTGATACACAAGTAATACATAAGGGCTCCCATAGCTAGTAGCTCAACATCCTGACAGCTACTCATCCCCTTCTCACCTGCACAAGGGAGCTTTAACTGCACTGCAGTTCAGCAGAAATAGCAGAAAATCAAATGCTAAACACAAAATAAATCAGCAAAAAATAAAACCCTCAGAATAATCAGGTAGATGATACACAACATAAATTAGTTAGAAAACTGTAGCATTTTTTTGAAAATTTTATTCTTAGAACAGAATCCAGGTTTGCTTAAGGTGCACAGAAGTATCATTCCTCAGCCTCTGTCATACAAAACTTCGGGTCTCCCACTGAGAGAGGGCCAAATTCAGGAGGAAAACCCTCTGTACACCAACCTGAAAAGTACTGTCTTTGGAAGAGTCACAAAACTGTCTGATTCAGAAACAAAATCAAATGAAATGCTGGAAAGGTGTGTGTGCAGAAACATGGGACACACATTTCTATCCAGCCCCTCTAGAGAGAATCCAACAGGAAGCATCTCCTGGTGAGAGGCTCGAGCAACTTTAACACTTGCACCCAACAACACAGCTGCAGAAATAAGAGATGAGCTCTCGCCTCTAGTTTGAGACTACAATCACCCCAGAGAACGTTTTTCTTACGACATTCTGGAGGGGGAACGGATCCTGCACGCAGCCTCGGGGAAAGAAGGCGCCCGGTCCGCATTTCTCTCGAGACGTGCCCGGTTCCCCCGCTAGCCCCCGGGCCCGCTCTCCCGGCCGCCTCCCAGAGAAGGCCCCCACCAGCAGCCCCAGGCCCACAGCGACGACAGGACGGAGGCGGCCGTAGCAGAGCCGCCGAGCCCGCAGCTCCTACCCGCCCCATCGCCCCTCGCTTCGCGGGCGGCCTGAGCGAGCTACACCTCCCCAGCGCGGCGTGGTACAGGCCGCAGCCTCTCACCGCTACCGGCCGCAATCCTCACGCCGCCGGGCTCCAGAGGCGGATGCCGGCGCAGCCCGCGGGCCCAGGCCATCCCCGTGGGGAGATGTCGCGCCGCTGGGACTGCGTCTCCATACGGTCCCCGGGAGAAACGGGGAGGCTCAGGCCTGGCGGCGGGGGAAGGCCTACCCACCCTCCCACGGGCGCGGGCAGCGGACGGGAAAAGGACCGGGGCTCACCGGGGAAGGGACAAGGACGGCGGGGCTCACCTGGGCCCGGCGGGTCGGGCCGGCGACGGTCCGGCGGCTGCTCGGCGGGGTTTGAAATCGCCAGCACCGCCCGCACCTCCCAGTGTCCGGCGCGCCCATTGGCCGCCGCAGGCCCCGCCCGCACCCGTGCCCACGGCCCTTATTGGCTCGTTTGAATCCGGCAGCCGCAGCGCGTGCTCTCCGCGCGCTCCCGAGACGGCGGCAGCGGGGGGAGTGCGCGCGGGCCCGGCCGGGCCGACACCGCCCGGGAACCGCCGACACGCGTCCGCCCGCTCTCTCGGCCGCCGCCGTGGCACCGNCTGCCGGGCCCGCTGCGGCCGGAGCAGCGCCTGGCGAGAGGCGCTGGTCCTGAGGCAGCCGCGTCGGGCCGCAGGACCCCTTTGGGAAAGGGCTAAAGCATCTCGGAGCTGATTGATTCGGCTTTAGGGAAGATCCTATTACAGAGGAATGGGCCTTCTCTTTCCTATGGTCAGTGAGTTTGCAAAGCAGCAACTGAAGAAACGATTGATTGGGACCTCATCAATGTCTATCAGTATCTGAAGGGAGAGTACCAGAAGGTAGAGCCGGGCTCTGCCTGGCGGTGCCAAGCAACAGGACTAGAGGCAATGGACAGAAACTGGTGTGCAGGCAGTTCCACTACGTGAGCGACCGTGTGCTGGAAGATGGCCCAGAGCGGTGGTGGAATCCCCCTCACTGGAGATCACAGGATCTGTCTGGACACAATCCTGTGCCGTGTGCACTGGGGTGACCCTGCTTGATCAGGGAGGGTGGCTCAGATGACCCACTGTGTCCTTTCCACCCTCGCCTATTCTGTGAACTGTTTTTGAACCACAGTGTGTTTTCCCTCCTTTGTTTATTCACTCCAGCTTAAGAAATTTAAGGAAATGTTTTTAATGGGTAATCAGAATAGAAGACAAGGGACAGCAGAGTGCCATGCACGTAACTGCAATTAATCTTACGCTGCCCTCTGCCCACCATGCCATGTAAGCATCATCATGTTTTTTCATGACCTGACTGAAATGGCTTCTGCACTGTGCTTCAATTGTGAAATGAGCAAGAATACAGTCGTCTTAAATGTTTTAGGTAGTTCTTTCATCAGAATGTGTTACGAGATTGGTACCAGTACTGCAGTGTCAGTTATTAGTGGATGTTTCATTCACTACTCAGCCTTTTGCACTATTTAAACTCTTGGTTATAAAAAAAGGCAACAGAAGCTTAAACGAAACCCCCTACAGAAAGAAAAAACAGCTCTTCTTCAGAGCTTTATCTTCCACTCGTCAGAGGCTTGAGATCTCTACAGTCCTAATACACGCCAAAAGTAACAACCCCTTCTGCTGTTGCCATGTTAAAAAGGGGGGAAAAAAAGCAAACGGGGCAGAGCGAGAGGTGTTACGTGTGTAAAGGAATCCGCAAAAGTGACTGTAGATACTGGGCCCTTGATTCGAAGTCATAGGGGTACAGTGTGTGCTACAATCAGGTTCCTAAGAACCCAAATCTGTTCCTACCTTCTTGCTCCTCTTAAATGAAGCAAAGTTTAGGTTCTGTCTGAACAGGTTTGGGAGTTCCTCATTCAAAGGACAGTCCAAATAACAGGCATGATTCACAACCAAAAGCCAGGCAGAGTGGTTAAGAAAAGCTAAATTTATATTAAATTATCATCAACCCCTAAAATACTGAACACAGTGGTTAAATAACTCCAGAAAATCCAATGTCTCCAGTGAGTAACGTTAAAACCATTACACAGGAACACACGGAAATCACTGACGTTAGCTCAGGACAGACAGGAGAGAGGTTTGCTTTTTACATAGTAAATCAGTGCTCAAGAGATCATCCTCCAGTAGCCTTTCTACATTCTTAACATCCTAAGTGCAATGAGGGTCTTCTCTTCCCCAGAACGGGGAACCGTGATGCATCCCCAAGGCAGCATCTCACTGGGGCTGTCTCTAGGAAAAAGACACAAATTTCTGCCCACCTCACTGGTAGAGGAGGCTGTGTGACATTTTATTGCTCCTTTTCACCATAATCTTTTGAGGAAGGGAGCAGAGAGCAGTTATGAATGGTTGTTAGGCTGGAGTGTGCAGGGTCTCCTAAGAAGCAGCAGAGAATATCGATCAAGGTGGAGATCACAAGCACCACGAGCTGTTGGAAAGACTGACTGTGTTTTTCCTTTCCATTCCACACTTGTGACTTGGACAGCAATTACTCTGACAGGCTGACTTAAGTGACAGGTCTGGGCAGATGTTTCCCTTCACCCCTGTCCCACCTCAGGATTTTGGTGCATGGTCACATAAGCTATTGGGAAGAAAAAAAAACCCAACCCATTCCAAAACCCAAAGAAACCCTGCTCTCCTACAAGTCAGAGCCTTCCTCCCCAGTCCCCCCACTCCCAGCCCTGATGCCCCTGCCCCGACATGTGGTTTCTGCTCAAATCAATTCTTCTGCCTACGCTTGAGCCCTCTGGTGTTGTCCCTGCGTGAAGTGGCTTAGATGGCAGGGTCCATGTCAGTGATATGCACTCCTTTCTCAGTTCCCAGTCAAGTCCACACCTCAATCCAAAAGTGCCTCTGCCCAACAAAATCAATGCTTCCCAGGCTGGAGTCAATCCAATAAATAATTAAATAAAAATCTAATTAAAAAAAATAAAAATAAATCCCTCTGCATGTAGGGAAGAGTCCCACATTAACACAGGGAAATCCAAGCCTTAGCTCCAGTTCATTTTCCACAGGAATATACACCTGTCAGCCCAATGGTGCAGTTATGGACAGAGTTTCAAGCCACCTAGCCAGGTCAAAGCTGCAACCTTCCCCTATCTACAAAGCTACCTCTGCTGTGAAAAGTACAGCCAAACCACTGGCAACTGTTGTGTTTTTCAGAGGTAGCAGGCCAGTTAGTATATAAACAAGGTTAGAGCAGAGTAGGATGATTCTCCTTTCTTTTTACCAGCTGAAAAAAATATTGCATGGGAGATGTACCCTCCCCCTACCTCTGAACCATACCCCTGATGTATGTTTTGCTCTCTTTACACCATGGGTGGGAATGTGCTTGACCTCTTTCCAGGTGATAAAGAGGTTACAAAGTTTGCAGAGAGAAATTCTTCACTGGGAAGTTCTGCTTCCAAGTATCTGGCTTAATGCTTAATATTTTACCATGTGACTTGGGGGGTTAATATAAATTTCATTTTTGAAGAAGTGTCAAGCAATATTCTTTTATCTTTTTGAACAAACAGACGACAAGAGAACGTGAAAAGGTGGCAATAGTCCTTGGGAGTATGCAAGACCCAGCTCCAAATGCTGCTGGGTTTTGGCTGCAAGGGTAGGATGACATTCCCTAAAGGATAAGAGCCTTGGAGGCCAGAGAACAACTGAGGCTCATGCAGCTGATGGGAAAAATGACTTGGCAAGGAGAGCTATTTAGTGGTAACAGAAGAACTTAAAGTGCAATTCTATCTGCTCTTAAAATGGCCCTTGCAGCTCCCTGATTACTGTCTCCCATTCTAGGTCAAATGGACTCAGCCTAGCAATAAAGCAGTTCCTAACTGTCAGCACTGAGCATTCCCCTGGGAAAGACTTGACCTAGGAATTCTCTCTTTTCCCTTATTATGGTAATCAAAGTTCCTAAAGGCCAAAATAATTGGGACCTTGCAGAATTGGGACTAGTGGGGACCTAGCAAATTTTCTTCTTCTTTTTTAAAATACCAGTTACACAAAGATCAGTAAAATTTAGGTCTTGCTGAGATCCATTTCCTCCCATTAGCTCTGTAGAGCTGAGTAAAATACCAATCTCTTCTTGTCTCAAGTTCAGCACTCAGACTCCAGTACCCACAGGGAACAGTTCTGAAAGGGCCATTGGCTGACTCTTGTTTTTCCAGAGTAGAAACATGTTTTAACAGGAAAGGGGAAAACAGGAGCAGTGTCCACTGCCAGCAACAGACACAGTGCTCCAATCTGAGCATTCCTTAAAGTTTTTAGTAGCAGATATGAAAGTAAGCAGTGATGCTCTCATGCAGTGAGTCTTGGCAACTGTGATTACCCTCTTTATGCCTTTCCAAGGTGACCTGATGCTGTGTCAGTGTCCTCTTGAGCCCCAAAGTATACCCCATCTATACCAAGACCTCTCTCAAGTCCGAGACCCCTCAACACAAAGCCTCAAAGAGTGCTGCTAGTGCTGGAATGACTAGGGGTACTTCTGTGACCAGGAGCCAGCAATGAGGCAGCTCTGCTCTCTTCATGGGCATTGACCGTGAGCTGGATGGCACAGGACTTGCAGGTTGCCTGGGAACAGAGACTCTGAACCAGATTCAGGCCAGACGAGTCACTGCAAAAGTTAATGTGGCAGCTTCCAGGAAAAGGGAACATATAAATAAACCACAGACAGTGAAAATGAGTCAAAAGGGTCTCTGGGTTCCAACCAACCCACCCATCCTCCTTCTCCAACCACAATACAGCTGCCCAAGCTCCTTGCTGAAAGGCAGTCCCAGTCTCGGGCTCCTTACAAGAGAGGCTGGTCTCTGCACCCTTCCTTGCCAGGCAGGCAGAGTCCTGTCTTTTTTGTGCAGAGCAGAGCGTAGGGAGGGTACGACTGTTTCCAAAGTCACGTGTACTTTAGACCTCGCTCTCTGTGGACGGCTTGCGTTGGTGTTTCCAGCCTGTGTCTGGGAGTGAGCCACGCCGCTCAGGAGTGGCTGCTGCTGTGTTAACACTGCTGCATTCAGACTGCTCTTCCTGTAGCAGCTGCTCAGTTTCAGTGTCATCCAGTGAACCAGAACTGGCCTGGATAGAGACCGTATCCGTCTTCATGCAGACGTGGTCCCGGAGGATCCCTCCACGGGAGCTCCGAATCTGCTTAAGGTCATCCCATTCGGAATCATCACTGGATAAAAGGCATATTCCCTCCACAATCTTGATCTTCTCCTTAGTGTAGCTGTGGTCAGGACCAGTCTAGGGAGAAGACAGACTAATGAAAAAAATACATCTATGGAAAAATATGGCAAAGAGCAATGCAGAGCTGGAATGAACACAGTGAAGCAGACAAAAAGCTGGACCTCCATGTAAACAGCCACTGGCTTTAACCGCCACAATGGCACAACCCATTTTAAGTTTCCTTTAGTTCTTTATCACCCCCAGATGAGTCCTCCCTGCAAGAGCTCTCATTCCAAACTCCTTGAGTCTTCAGTCACGGAATGGGAATGAGGATGAGGTTGCTCTTCTCATTCAACTATACATATTCCCTGACAGAAGAGAGTAAAAACACTGAGCCAAGAAAGGAAGGAAAAAAACCCCACCAAACAAAATGGGAAGCAGAAACAGACAGAAAACCTCATGGTAAAAGTAGGCAGGGAATCAATTCATGGTTTGCAACATCTTTACATCTGAGTCATTCTAGATTCACCTCTCAGCAAAGCACAGCTGGAACACCATTGGTGAGTCCAAGTCTCACAGTGACACAGGGGCAGGAGATTATAGGGAAACGATGAAAATTATCAGAGGCTAAAGGGACCACACTGAGATTAAAGTAGTGAAATTTGTCTAACTTGGCTCACTGACAAATAAGGAGCATCTGAGCTATCCCTGAGGAGAAAGTGGAGGGGGTGGGGAAATATACATCTGTGTATATCAAGGAGCATCGGAATTAAGAGAAAAGTGGAAAGGATTTAGATTCCCAGATAAATAATCCTGGCTTATCCTTAATAGATAAGGCTAAAATGGCTTGAAAGTTTGGGAAATCTATTGGATAGTACCTTTGAAAAACAGTAAAGGAAAACTCTCCCCTGTGTAAATCTGTGATCCCTGCTAGAGGAACTAAGTGATCTAACAGATAATCATAAGTAGTCCTAACAGAAATTACCTTTTCCAAATCTCACTGAGTAGACAAAGCCCAGACCAAAGAATCTGCCATAGAAAATTACTTATACCTTCCTGACAGACAGCAGAGCTAGTTTAAGGACATAAAAGCGGGGCAGGGTGGGAACCAAGAAAGAGCAATTAGTACGGACAGTGCTTGAGCCACACAACAGAGCTTCAGTGAGGGAGGCAGGATCAAACACACAGAGCAGTGATACCTGACGTGAGGATGTGGACGGAAATCAGAAGAGGGAAGATGAGAAGCTATCTGAGTGATAAGAAAGCTTCTGAGGAGAAAAGAGAGGAAAAACTAAGTGCTGCAAGATATTATATTAAACTGTCTCCATCCTGTGGCATGAAGTACAGACCTCTGAAGGTCCTTTAAAATGCTCTATTTAATAAGGGCTCTATTTTTTTCCCCTATCCCACCCCTTCCAGACAGTACACAGCCAGTAGCCACATTCTTGTTACCAAATCCCCTCTGACTGCCTGGCTCCCCTGGTGACTGTCCAAAGCAGCCTTGGTGCAACAGTCACTAACCGGGACCTCTATCCAAGGAAGACAATTCCAATTGACTCATATACTTTTGAGGGCCAGCACCCAATGCAAATTAAATACAAGACACCGTGGGAGTGGGTAAGAAGCAGAGAACTAAAGACAGGTCAAATTCACTACAGCTCACTGGGGAAGAAGTGCTGATCGCCATAGCAGTCTGAACAATTCACTGAAGGTGTCCTCCTACTTCCTAGAAGTAAATGTTCACAAGTTGCAATTCTTCCACGTAGTGAAGCCTGTAATACTCAACAGCAGCTTGAGCTGGGCTCCCATGTCCTTAGCAGCAGCTCTTACCTCTTTCTTGTAGCACAGCTGGTTGTAAATAGTTGGTTTGGGAATCGATTCAATCTTCACCTCCTGGGTAGATGTCCGATATGAAGGATTGCTGTAGGTTAGGTTCCCCAAGCCAGGGTCCGTAAACTTGGACTTATTATGCCTAGAGGGAGAGAGCTGTCAGAAAAGACAAGGAACCCACTGCCAGGATCCAAAGTTCCTGAGTGCTCAGCAAGCGGAAGGCTCCAGCAATCTTCACTGTCCCTCAAGAGAGAATACTGGCTTCATCTGGCTCGTCAGCTACGAGTCCATTTACTAGCTACCAGTACGGCAAGACACTGCCATGTAACCACAAAAGCTATGCTGGAAGTAACTGGTGAAGTTATCTGTCAGAAAGCACATGAGCTCACACCTCTTCTGAGATACAAATTATCTCACATCCCTGTCCATAACTCATAAGCTCTCTGCAGAAAATTTAGCTAATAAGGTTTCAGACAGTAGAACTGCATGACCAACACTTCAGAGGCACAGGACTCAAACCTTGCAAATAAAACCATCAAGCACTCCTTCCAATGAAGAAAAAAAGGACTGTAAATGACAATAAAGAAAGATTTAGTGCTTTCGGGGACTTTCTTCTCCTACAACCCTAGAGTTTACAACTGGCCAGGAGAAGAAAAAAAGACCACTTACCTATATATAATTAAAGCAGCAATAAGCAGCAAAATAAACAAGATGCTGAGAAGGCCTCCAATAATGTAGCTGACGTGCAGTCCTTCTCCTGAAAGTGAACACCAAGGGTAATTTATGCACTCATTTTATATTTCAATGGATAATACTGACCTTGGTGTAATGCCTAATGCTGGGGCTGTACCCATACAGAAGTATGTAAATTAAAATGTCAGCACATCAAGGTTTAGCAGAGGGTTTTGTTTGGCTTCATATGAAAATAAACATATGGTAAACTTTCCTCCCATCCAGGCCCTAGCTAACCAAGGAGTGTCAAGATTTTTGTAATGGGGTTGTAATGGCTGAGTTAGACCCCTAGTAACCTGTCAGGTTACTCCTGCAGTGGGAAGCAATTACCCCAGTCAACCATCTTCAAATAAACACAAAGGGGACAGTGAAAAGGAGTATTATTAATGGAAAGAGCTCAATGAATGAGGTATGGGATGAAAGAAAACAGAACTATTCTTCAGACCAAAGAGTCATTTGCAAAACTCCCCATCTAGGTTAATGAATGTCTACAACTGATGTTCATCCTCAGAGGCACTTTGCTCTGCTCAGAGGGCATTTGAATAATTCAAGTCTGAGTTTCAGAAATTTGAGTTTCAGACACTATGGACTGGAATGCCCTGGGGACATCTGGAGGAACAACGCTGGTGGAGAAGAGTTAAAGAAAAGGAACTCACCCATAGTGGCCAACACTGCCTCGTTGGCACGAGTACACAAGCCTTGCCTAGCATCTTTGTCAGAACAGCTGAATGACAGAAGGAGAGTTATTTACTGAAAGTAGAATCAACAGTATCAAGGGTATCAAAAAACAGGATGGAATGGGCTAGCACTGATATCCCTTCCCTCTCCAGTTAAAAAACACAGGTCTTCCTTTCTCTTCTTCAGTATTCTGTATCCGGAGACAACCATATACATACATATATATAGGGGGTGTGCATGTATATATCAATTATCAGTCTGCAGTATCTTTATATCTGAGTCATTCTAGATTCACCTCTCAGGTACACAGGTGTACACATGTATCTATCAAGAAACAAACTTCAGTATCAGTGCTGAAACAAATATCAAAATGTCTCAGTCAGCATGAAGACCATTCTGTCCAATACATCATAGTCAACAAAGTGCAAGTTTTGCCCTGTAAATAACTCAGCCATATACTACAGAACCACTCTTTTGCTGAGCTGTATAAATGGCAAGTTGTAGAGAATTAGCAGAAAAGAGTCTCTTAACTACCTGCATTGTAACTTAAATGTTAGAGCTGCAAAGATTCTGTTCTGCCCCAAGCAAGCTATCCCCTTCCCAGGGCAGAACCACTTCCTCAGCTGTGTGGGTATAGTCTGAGATGTTTCAGAGAATTGAAGCAACAGAGTCCTCTGTCCTCCTCTCAGAAATGAGTTCTCAAAATTAGGAGATTCAAAAATCAATCAAATGAATAACTCATGTGCTAAAGGAGAATTTTAACACTTCAGCACAGTCAGCCTACACACACATTTCAACAAAACAGACAGAAAGAATCTGCAGCTCTTTCTTGCCATCTCAACAATGTTCTGCATCTTTGTCATAATAGTTTCATCCATTAAGAATGTGAAATCTGGAGCTGGAATATCCTCTTTCGGCTAGGGATAGGTATATTTGGATGATGGCAACCAGAGGGGGCTTGCATGTGGCACCTTGCAAAAGCTGTGACTTTCACACCCCAATTCCAAGAGAACAAGAACACTTACTTTCCTTCCACTGTTTCCAGAGATGTGAGAGGTTTGGTTGTTGAGGTACCTAGTCTGCCAGGCAGTGTTTGAGTTCTCTCACTTGCACTGGTTGGTTCTGGACCAGGGGGCACCACACCAGGAACTAAAACAACAGAGAAAAATAAGCAAGACTCCAGCTCTGTGGTACAGATGGACAAATCTTATAGGCCATTTCCAAAACTCTCTATAGCTTATATGAGATGCCTTCTCATCTGAAAACCAGTCTGTCACCAGAAAGGACAGAAGAAGGCTCTATTGCTCACAACCACTAGCCCTACTTCCAATATACAACTCTGCATAAGATGTATATGCTGGAGAGCTCAGCTGCTGTGGTTGCCACTGCATAAGCAGTAGCAGTGGCTCACTTACGGAAGCTACTGCCCAAGTGATACTCAGTAAACTCACTCGTAGAACAGGGCCGTCCATCTGGTTCATCCGGACACGCGCAGACAAAGTCAGAAGCCCTGGCAAAGCAGAGGTGAGTGCAGCCTCCATTGTTCACTCCACAAGCATTACTACCTGGAAGGAACAAACAGTTTTCTGAATATGTTACATCTGAACAAAAAGGAGCTCAGAGCAACAGCCTTCTTTCCTGCTCAGCCAGAAATACTTAGAAATCCAGCAAGTTATGTTTTTGGCATATGCCCTTCATCTGATTGCTAAGAAAGTGATGACAAATAGCCAGACACTGGATTGGATTAGGGCAGTCTTGAAAGGAAGGCACTGGAAATCTTTAGAGAGAAGCCCAGACAACACAGTTGCACAGATTAAAAAAAATAAAAAGCTCACATTCTTCTGTTTTAACACAACGTCGGGTGAACAACAAGAAAGTGAGATTTGCTAATCAAAGCTCTAACAGAACACCATTAAGATGTACCTGACTGAAAAGTCACAGGCAGACAAGGAATGTGCTAAGGGAAGATGTGTGAATAGTTTGAGCATAAAAAGGATGTCATCCTTATTTGACATCCACAGTAGTGCAGTGGTTCCAGAGTTCCTTTGGTCTACAGTTAGCATTTGCCTGAACCAAGGTCCTTCTATTTACCTGTCTGTCTCTGAGGAGAAACCACAATGATATCCATCAATCCCTCAACATTGGCTAGGACTGTCTCTTTGTTCCGCCCAGAGTATTTGTCCACTCTCTGGATAGATTTCGTTTGCCAGTCAGTCCAGTATATCCATCTGTCCTGCTGCTCAGGGGGACAGCAAAGAAAAAATCACAGCCATTATTAGCTTGTTTAGTCATGTAGACACAGGATACCCATAAAAAACATATCCCAGTGGCAGAAGGCCTAAAACAAAGGCCTTTTCAAACCCTTACCCTCTTACTGTAAAGATGAGGACTGTCTATACCCCACAATTCAGACAAACTTCCTTTCTTAGCTCCAGAGAAGATTTAAGTACTATCCCCTCAGCCATCTTGGTTTCCCCAGACTGTAACACGTCCCTGTTCCCAAACTCCACTGTACAAACTCAACACACCAGGAAGAATGGTGGCAGCAGGAAAATCTTCTCACCTGTGTCAGAGCAAAGGGATGTGACACCTGGCTGACCAACACTTGCCGCAGCTTCCCATTGAGGTCACAGCTCTCTATGCGATCAAGGTGCGCATCCACCCAGTATATCCTGAAGGCACAGGGAAAAGAGGTGAACTTTCATCTATACAACCCCTCTTTACTTTCTAGTCATTTACTGGCCAAGATCATGGAATCATAAGATGGATCAGGAAAAATAAACTGAAGAAAAAACCCCCCAAACACCCCAAAACCAAAACCAAACCCACAGTGTTACTCCTAAAAACGAAGCTAAGAGGGCTAAAAAATTAATTACATCTCTTAACCCTATGCAAGTATAGGAAAATCTTTCACTGACCTCCTGGTGTCATAATCCAAAGTCAATCCATTGGGCCATCCTAGGTCAGTGTTAATCAGGATTTTACGTTCAGAGCCGTCCAGGTTTGCCCGTTCAATTTTAGCAATGTGACCCCAATCTGTCCAGAAGAGATACCTGAAGAGATAAAAGGCAAGTGTAAGAAGAGAAGGCCATTTCATTTGGCCTAAGGAAAGTTTTAGTTATGAATGAAACTGCCAGATTCCTCAGGTTCAAAAAACGATAATACAGTGTGTAGACTGCTTCTCACTGCTATCTGCCCAACCTTCAAATTCCCTGTCTGCCTGACTACTGCAAGTTACTCAGAGTCAACCCTTTGCTGGTACCTGCACATGGCACATCTCTTCTTCCTCCCACAACCTCCTCTTCCAACCTGCTTCTGTGCAGCCCTCCCCCCTGCCCCACCAATAACCCCATACCTACCCCTTCTTGGGAAAGACAGCAATGGCTCGGGGCTCATCCAGGCTGTTATTGATCAGCACTTTCCTGGAGCTTCCATCCAGTCTAGCCACTTCAATGGTATTGCGCCCTGTGTCTGTCCAGTAGAGGTTCCTGGCAACCCAGTCCACTGCCAGGCCATCCGTAGTCTTCAAACCCTGACCAATAACAGTTTCCATGTTGCTGCCATTCAGATCAGCCCGCCTGGATAGAAATCAATGACAAACAGCAGTAAGGAACGGGTAGCTCCTGCAAAGCCCGGATCTCCATCAGTCACAGGGCCACTGCATACTACTACCTCCTTAACACTTTTTTCCCCCAGTCTCCAGCAGGTTAAACACACCTTCAGCATGAATTCAGTGATAGACATGATGCTGTGTACCAAAGACAAGGTCTAAGTAGTGGTGTAGTGCTCAGTCTCCCCATTTTACTGGCACACTCAGCACAAGTCTCTGGGTGACCTGGGCACCGGCCAAGCAGTTGACTGGCACCTACCTGATAACATCAAGAAATACATCTGTGTAGTAAATCTTGCCATCCACACTATCGTAGTCCAGAGAAATGACATTGTTCAGCTCAGGGACAGGTATGTGCACATCTGTGTGGTCACTGGTGTCCAGCGAGATACGACGGATGGAAGCACGGCTAGAGAAAAGTAGGTAGGTCTCTGGAGAAGAGTCACATGTCTGCTCATCCCTCTTCAGCTGGATGCCAGTAGGGCAGGCACAGGAGAAACCAGTGGGGTGAGGTAAGCAAAGGTGGGAACAGCCACCATTACGAACTCCACATTTATTGAAGCCTTTAGAAACAGAGAAAGCATAGTTTTAGGATCCCACAGACCAAAGTTTTATTTTAAAGGCTACATACATGCACAACTTGCTAGCAGCTGAGTTCATCCTTACCATCCCACCCTTGCTGGGAATCTACAGCCCTTTGTACAGAGACACTCTCCCTCCTCTCCAAGATTCATGGTAGGTACGGGCATGATTGGCAAGGAGAACAGGAGGGTTCAGAAGAAGAGGGATCATTAGAAGAAAAATCTTAACCTGCCTTCCTTGCTAATCACAGTTTTCCCATGGAAAAAGGAACAGCCAAATGCTCACAGATTTATGCAACCGCAGTTTAACTTTATTACTGCTGCAAATGGTAATGCTGACAGAAAGATCCAACCCTGTGTGGAAGTAGTGTGACAATGCACTAGAGGCCAGGCTCACAAAGAAGCTTCTGTTTCAACTTAGCTGCACACAGCGGCAAGTAAACAAAGGCATCAGAGAAGCCTGCTGGAAGTGCCTGACGTATTAGGGTCATATAATTTTTTTTTAATTGTAAAGAAACCAGCATACATTTACTAGGAGGGAATAAGCCCAGAAGACAGGTGCAGGGAGTATGAAGAAGACAACGTGGATATGATGGCTAGACTTTTGGTCAGCTTTAAGTTACACTGCCAAGTTACGCAGTCAAGAGCGATGTTCTGCTGTCAGTAACCACAGGAAAAGCAGCACAGTTTTCTGTAGAAGTATGTATTGGGGAAATTCTACCAAAATAAAGCCACAGCACAAAGCAACGACTTCCACTGAAAAGCAAGGAGGCAAGATGGGGTGTTATAGGATCCCCAAAGAGTAACAAAGAATTGACTCTGGCACAGAATAGTTGGACAGCATGATATGTTATGAGCAACTAAAGCAGCAGAGATTTTGCAAAGCAAAGAGGCAGACAAGAAGATGAAACCTGCAATGATTGGGAAATAATACTAGAACCTGAAATAAGATTCTGGCAACTGGTTAAAGAAGAATTAGAGTCTTTTGGAGTTAAAAAAGGGAAATTGTCCAATGGCAGTATACTCTGGTGAAGCCTAATAAGGCATGACCTGTTCAGTTGTCCTAAGAAAGTGGCTCTGCTGTGTGCAAGAATGAGGTTGTCAATGTTTGTGCAATCCAGTGAAGGAAATGGGACAAAGGGGTCCAAAAGCATGCAGTAATCAACACTAGACCTACAGAGCTGGGTAAACAGGGAGGAGTGCAAAAATAGTTAAAGAGGGAAGAAGTGATGCCTTAAAAGAAGGGAACAGAAGAAAAGAAAAGCTGATTTTTGAGAAGTCACTCTTTCACTCCTGCTTTACACCAAAGGACTCTTTCTAATGACAGCTCTGAAGGACTCTGCTCGCCACCTCCAACACCCACCGACTGGGGAGCAACTTACCCAGGGGCCGCGCCCTATCGACAGCTTGAATGTCCATGAGGCCAGGAAGGTTTGCCCTCACCAAGATGACATTGGCACCAGTGTCCTTGTCAGCCCTGTGAATGCTGCGAGTTTGCCAGTCAGTCCAGTAGATGTAAGAGTCCAGCAAAGTGAGGCCATAGGGATGTTGCACTGGAGACAGCAGGGTGCGGCGGTTCGCGCCATTGAGATCCGCAGCCTCGATCCGCTAAAGGAAGAAGTAGAACATCACCCCATACTTAAAAAATTCTCCTCTTGCTAGCACTTACTGTAGCAAGTGGGAAACAGTCTCAGTGAGTGATGTTATTCAGGTTCACCCTCCCTCCATAGCCCCTGCTCTCAGAAAAGCCTACATTCCCCTTGCTCTTTTGACAACTTGCTCAAGAGCTTCAAAGCGGCCTCCAGGCTACCAAAGACCCAATGACAAACAACACTGAAGAAGAGAATCAGACCTCAGTGTGTGCATCAGCCCAGAGCAGCTGGGACCCAGCCTTATCCACTGCCAGTCCATTAGGCCAGCCCAAGTTGTTGCTGATCAACACCACACGTCCAGAGCCATCCATCCCAGAGCGTTCCAGCTTGGCATTCTCACCCCAATCCGTCCAGTACATATACCTGGGGAAAAGTCAGCAAGTATTATGGAAAAGGATATCAGAAGTCCTTTGTAACTCCTAGACAATATCTCGACAACACTAACCCCATTTCATGGTATAAAGCTATTGCCCGAGGACTGTCCAGGTTCTGCCAGACCAAGACTTTCCTCATGGAGCCATCAAGGTTGCCCACTTCAATCCGATTTGTTCCTGTATCTGTCCAATATATCTTCCTGCCAACAGCATCCACAGCCAGCCCATCTGTAGTTAACAGACCTGAGAAAACAGAAAAACATTTTGGTCACTGCTTATTGTCCCAATCTAGTCAGGGACTTCTAGTATTTCTCTTGTCCATCTCGTAGGGAACTGCTTTAGGCTTTGCTTGCCTTTCCACCAAAAATGTATTCTACCAGGGTATCAGAATCTCTCTTTTCATACTGCATAGAAGCAAGAGGCTCTCAGATCAAAATCTCCCTTACCTGTAGTGATGATGTCCTCAAATTGTGAGCCATCAAGGGCAGCCCGACTGATTTTCCGCAATGTGCTGTCTGACCAGTAAACCTTTCCTGGGTTGAAGAAGAAGGAGAAACTTGAAAAAGCCCAGAACAAAACCAAACCAAACCCCAACAACCAAACAGCAAAATCCTTAGAAAACAGATCCAGGTGTCTGACTACCTGCTACACCTTTCGAAGTGGATCTGATTGTACGGGAATAATGACAGCACAAGATTATTAAGCTAGAGTGATAAAACAGTGCAAATTTTCTTGTTCCAATTCTCCCCAAAATATGTAGGATCTTCACACAAGGTCTGACCTTCACACATGGACAAAGAACACCCAATACCATCAGCTAGTAGTAGAGTTCCACATCTGATTTCTCAAAATGAGACTGTCCACCTTACAGTGGACGCACAGCATTTACATACAACAGAGCATCAGATGTTTACTATACATGAACAAACAGAGTCTCAGCTCTACTGTCACAAAAGGCCTCAGAAGGAGGAACTTTCTTAAATCTAAAATGCACAGGAACCCCACTCAATATTGCAGGCAGTTTTTTTCCATATAGTTTGGGTCCTCTGCTTCCCTATAAGGATATTCCTTTCCTCACTGGAAACAAATTATTTGCAGCACATACAAGGGAAAAAAACCCCTACCCAAATCCACAGCTACAGTAAGATCTGTGCCTGGGTCTTTACTCAGACATTTAGATATGAAGTTACTTGTTCCCTTTCAAACAGTCAGATACATTAAGAAGTTCAGACCTTCATGAGAATCCACTCCAATTGCAATGGTGTTCTTCATGGTGACATTAACTGAGACAACAACATCTGCGAAGTAGGGGATATCCAGAGACACCATCCGGATGTCAGTCCTTCTGGCAAAGATCAGAAAGCTGGTCATTCCTGCAGAGTTAAAAACAGACAGATATTAGTGAGGAGCAAGTTCAGTCAACTGTAGGCATCATTTATCAAATATTCTAGAGGTTACATCCACTTCAGTGGAAAAGCGTCTCAGGCAGATCTTGGCTTATGGACAGTCTGTGTACAAAAGCTTTACTGAGCATCATTTAATGCTTCCTTACATCCAAGTCGAAAAGCAGTACACTCACAGAAGAGTTACTTCTGCTAATATGTGTGGGAAATGGAAATTAGGAGTCACTTTTTTCCTGCTAAGGAGGAAAAGTGGATGTACCATGGCCTGAAGCCAACTGCCTTCCACCATCCTCAAAAGAGGGTCCAGAGGATGATTGTATACAGACCTATTAAAGAATATAGCACCTTGTAGTTTAAGAATTCACCTCAATATTACAGCAAAAATATGGGAAAAAATGTGACATTCGGTTTACTTATCCAACATCATTTTAAGAAAAATGTCTCCTTCATCAATCCATTTATCGGTAAGTTTCTCCATAGTAATTCCCACTCAATTTGAAGGTACAGGCACCAAATGGGTTTTTCAAGGGGTAAAGCAGGTAAGCACATAAAACTGAAAATTGTTCTCCCACAAGGCAGAGGCAAAATGTAGCTGTGATACAATACTGCAATGAGGATCCTACAGAGAAGACTCACCAGGGGAGCAGGTCTTGCCATCAGATTGCAGATTGATCCCTGTAGGGCAGGTACAGCTGTAACCTTTCGGAAGAGGTGCCAAAAGGCACAGGTGACTGCAGCCTCCATTGCTAACTTCACATGCTGTATGTACTATGGAAAAGAGGATGAGAAATCCATGAGCCAGTAGCACCGGCACATAAAAGGGATGCAACAGCTATAGAAATGCATTCTAGAATGCCCTCAAATACCAAGTTGAGAGTTAATTTTCATGCTCTCATATTCCACACAGACACTTAAGACAGTGAGGGCTGACAGGTCAGCTCCTTGCAGAAAAGATGTGCCACAAGGCAGAGCCAGCTGGAGCAAGCTCTCAGCTCAGTGGGGCTTGGGGGTGAGCTCTGTACCTGGTGGCCTGTGCCGGTGGAAAACATGAATATCCATAAGATTCTCCAGATTGTCCTGCAGCGTTTCCCGAGACTGCCCAGTCCTCCTATCTGCGCTCTGGATACTTTTGGCCTGCCAGTCTGTCCAGTAGATTCTCTCCCCATAAAGAGTAAGTCCAAAGGGGTGAGGCAGATTGTTCCAAATCAGCACCTGCTCAGATTACCCCCATCCCCCCAAGAAAAATATTATATTATATGTATATTAGAATACTTTAAGACATATATTATTTTTTTTTTTTACTAATATATATATTACATATATAAGTGACTGTGAAGTCACTAAGGGGAAGAGGCTTCCCTTGCGCCCTCTCTACTTCATAGCATACAATCACAGTAAAAGGAGAGTGATGAGGCAACCTTAGCCCTCAAACTTCCCTCACACAGTTTGAAATTGAAAGGGAGCTCTTTTCTCCCAGTGAAAGCAGCTGTGTACTTTGATTTGTAAATTTCCCTTTCCATTGGAAAAAGAGGCAGGAGCTATGAGCACTTTGTGTTCAGGCTCCCAGACCTGCTCCTCAAAGACAACTTCCTTACCTTCCTGTGGCTTCCATCCAGACTGGCATACTCGATGGTCTTCATGCCTGCATCTGCCCAGTACAAGCGCTGTGACTCGTAGTCAATGGCCAAGCCATTGGGCCATGTCAGGTTGGAGGAAATGATCACCAAGCGGTTTGAAGCATCCATTCCAGCACGTTCAATTTTTGGGTTAGCTCCCCAGTCAGTCCAGTACATGAACCTGAGAAGAAGCCCAGACAGGAGTGAACGCCCACACTTCTTCACTGCCACTACAGCCAGGCAGTGTTACAGAGAGGCAAGGGAGCCTAGTGCCTTCAGGCCCTAGCAGAAGAAGCATTAGACTGTTACTGTACCCACGTCCAGCCTTCGGTTTTTGTAATGTACCTAAGATCATACTCAAATTTATATACCTTCTACTTCCTATGGGCTGGCCTCATTACAGTGCGTAGGAAAAAGTTAAAGAAAATAGGTCAAGGTCTAAAAATTAACTGTTTATTTACCAATCTACATCACTAGCCCTTTACACTCTTGCTGCATTTGTCTTCCAGCAGTCCACTCCAGGAAAGAATAGCAGCACACTTTCATTCAAGACATTCAACACTTCTAAAGCAATGGCTGGCAAGCTTTTTCCTATCCACCCTCTTCCCACCTCCACAAGGTCTGAGGACATCCTTCTGACTGAAACTCCAGTTGATAAGCAGGGAGCTTGAATACAAATTCAACATACACGTGAAATAGAGAAATAGAAAATATCTAGATGGCCCTGTTCTCAGTATTTTTTGTACCACATCTTTAGTTATTACATCCCCAGGATAAACAAACGAAAACACCAGCCAGCTCCTGCAAGCTACATACAACAGGCAATTACATCTGCTTATCTTGTTCCATTAGCATCTAAAATCACATCTCTAGTTTCAGTCGTTAGCAGGTTGTAGAACAATGAAACCAATGAGAAAGAAAATTGTACAAAACCAAAGAACCAGAATATCTTTAGACATGGAAGAATTGTTATGTCATCCCAGAAAAATCTCTTACCCTCCAACAGGGTCCACCACAATATCTCTAGGTCTGTCTAGGTTCTCCCAGATTAAAACGGTTCTCATGGTCCCATCAGTGTTGGAGACCTCTATCCGATCTGTTCCTACAAAAGTTGAGAGAGAAAAGTGACGGATATCAAATTGGAATTACAAGAGTTAAGGCAAAAAAACCTCCATACAACAACGCATTCTTCCCCTATATCCATCACTGTTCTTAGCTGGAAGACAGGTAAGAATTGGGGCTTAAAGTGTCACTTTCCATCCTCTCAAGTCACTCTGTGGCTGTCACTGATGTGGAGTCCTGTATGAATATAAACCACCTCTTGCCTAAGCCCCCAAGCCATGAGAGAACAGCTAGAAAAGAGTAATCTTCCGTACATTTCCCTCAACTCTGACTCTCCAGCAGGAAATATCCTCCAAATATTACCTGCTGCACCCCAAGACACACTGCTCAAAGATACATAAATGCACACAATCACAAGCTCTGCAGCAAAACAACAGTGATGAATTTTTACAGAGTTAGTACCGGGGATACTGCAAAGAGAATTAAACTAAGAGTTGTGCCTCAATTTGCACTCATTTAGAAGCACATGACATGAAAGTCCATCTTTTTTGCTACACAGAAGTAGACAAATTTGGAATGAGACAGACAGAACTACCCAGTAGATTTTCAGTTTTCATGACTAATAAGGAAGACAGAAGTCTAAGTAAAGCAGAGGATCCCAGTACCTGCATCAGTCCAGTATAGTTTGTTGGTAACCCAGTCAATTGCTAATCCAGCTGGACTTTCCAGACTAGTGTCCACCACAACCTAAATGAAAACAAAAAGAAAAAACCTTAGTGAAATTAGACCTTAGGCAGAAAGTACTTGCCCAATGCACTACCCATTCACAAACAATGTTAACTTTCAAAAGGCAAAAGCCTGAGCAGAGCAATGCCACACAAGAGAGGGTATTAAGGACTTAGAAGTCCAAATAAGGCTTTTATTTGGAGAAAAATCTATTTTTTGTGCCTGTTCAAACTGCAAATCCAAACTTGGAACACTGTTTGCCTCATATATAGTACCATCAGCCCAGGAGTGTGTGCAAAAAGCATTCTCAAAGAGCATGACTCTTGTTCCAAATGTAGAACATAACAGAGGATTTAATATTTCTTCCTTTCAGAATTTAGGACTACAGCAAAGGAATTGACCACAGCCCAAAAATCACCATGCTTCATGTCTCCATTCAAGGTTTTCCACACACCCAATTTCTTTATGAAGTGTCCAGTGATCTCATTAGTTTGCCAGAACTAAGCAAACTAATGAACAAAAGATCCACCATGAACTGCAGCGCCTCAAAAGGCCAGTGTATCCCAGTGGCTTCAAATCTGATGCTCAAGGAGTCTCCTGGTCAGATGACCTCCACACATAGTGAACACTGTACCTCCTGGTTTGATCCATCCCATTTTGCTCGGCTGATTGAGTCAGTGCTAACATCTGTCCAGTAGACATAGTCATCCTTTGAGTCCCAATCTAGAGCCACAGCACTGCGAACATCTGCAAGGGGGATGACATCATCTGACAGGTCATCTGTGTCAAAGCTGATCCGACGGATGTCCATCCTTCGGGCAAAAAGCAGGAACTTGTCAAGACCTGATCAAAGGTCGAAAGGTCTTCTTTTAATTCCTCTAAGTTCAACAATACAGTGACAGACAGACAATTCCCTGCTATATCCACAACCTTAACCACCTACATCATCACTCACTGCCAAGTCTTTGGTCTTTTTTTTTTACTGGAAGCAAAATATCACTGGGAGAGGATGGGCAAGGGGGGTCAGAGTGGTTATGAGTTCTCTCCTGGGGTGTAACCTATGCTGAGGGAACAAGGCCAACCATATTCTTCAAAGGATGGCATAGACGTCCCTCCAAATCAAATAGCTATTTAAAAATAGCTCTTGAGAATTTGGGAGATAGTTGGTCTAATTCTTTCGCATGGTTGTAAACTAGGAGAAATGTGGCAATGATGAGGACTGAATTTTTTGTTCATCACTGACACAACCATTATGGGAATTTTAGAGAAACAACCAGCTGTGAAGGGTAGCATGGTGCCAAGAGCAGCCCTGAAATAAGGACCAAGGGTGGAATTTGTCTGTATCCCCACTCATGAAGCCTAGTGAGAGCAATGAGAATACACAATGGGGGAACGCATCAAAAAGGTGAAGCATCCTCTGGCAGGACCCTTAATACTTCTAACTCAGTCTATCCAGCTGCATCTTCTTGGAAGCAAAGGCTGCTGATGCTTAACCCCACTGCCAACCCTCTGCCACCCACCGAACATCTGAGCATATGGTCCCACCTCACTTACTCTGGGCGCAGGCATGGCTGCTGGTCTTGCGGAAGCCCGTGGGGCAGGCGCAGGTGTAATCCTTGCTGCTCGGCAGGCAGAGGTGAGTGCAGCCTCCGTTGTTGTCCCCACAACGGTTTCTCCCTGCTCAAGTAGCCAAAGACAAAAGCAACCACACATAAAGCAAAGAGTAAAGAAAGGAGGAAAAAACACTAGCTGAGCTGTCAAGACCACATGGATATAACTTCCCTACCCAGAATTCAATTGAAAATAAGGAAATGTATAAACTAAAGCGCTAACTCCATTTTTATGGCTCAATTTTAAAATGAACATTTAACCCAATCCACTTCTAGAGCAGGTAATGGCAATTGAAGTAATGGAAGTGTCGGTCATTACGATGCCCAGTTACGATTTTTCCCCCATCCCAAAACAGCTGGCATAAATAAGCACCAACTATTTCCTACTGAAAGGCCTCCACCCCCGGTGTCAGCAGGGGGAGCTGCGGTAACACCCAACTCCAAAGTACAGCGACCTCAACACGAGGGCGGTGGAGCAAGTTCTGCCACAGCCCCGGGCACAGGCGGGGGTGTGTCCACATCCTGGGTTCAGGCTGCCATCTCTCGGCTTTACAGGGAGTGGGTGGCTCCAGGCCTTCTACTGGCTCAAATGAGTCTCTACCCGCTCTGCAGTTACCTGCTGGCTGACGCTGAGGATGCAGCGTGTGGATGTCCATAGGGAAGTGGAGTTTGTTGCGGATGATCTCCTGGTTCTTGCCTGTGAATTTGTTGGCACTGTTGATGCTCTTGGTGTGCCAGTCTGTCCAGTACAGACTGTCCTCAAACACAGTGATAGCAAATGGGTGTGGGAGCCCTGTAATAGACATCCAATACAGGGATATAATCAGGTCTAACACGACTTGAGCTAGCAGGGAGACAAGGGAATGCTCTTTCCACTGCCCCTTAGGCTTCACCACAGTCAACCTGCTCAAATATGCTTTACACTAATTTAACAGCCAATTCCTCTCTGCTGCCCTATAATCATAGATAAAATGTTAGGGGGCTGGAATGGACCTTAAAGATCATCTAATCCCAAGCCCGCCACCTTAGGCAGGGACACCTCCCACTAGACCAAGTTGCTCAAGGCCTTATCCAACCGGGCTTTGAACACTGCCAGGGTTGGGGCATTCACAACCTCCCTGGGCAACCTGTTCCATAACCTCACCTCCCTCACAGTAAAAAATTTCTTCCTAATATTGAACCTGAATTTCCTCTGTTTTAATTTGTATCCAGTACTCCTTGTCCTAGCACTACAGTTCCTGATAAAGAATCCCTCTCCTACTTCCTGGTAGGCTCCCTTCAGATACTGGAAGGTTGCAATGAGGTCTCCACACAACCTTCTCCGCTCCAGGCTGAACAGCCCCAACTTTCTTTCCAGCCTGTCTTTGTAGGGGAGTGCACCAGTCCTCTTATCAACTTCATGGCCCTCCTCTAGACTTCCTCCAACAGTTCCATGTCCTTCTTATGTTGAGAGCCCCAGAGATGGATGCAGCACTCCAGGTGGAGTCTCACAAGAGCAGAATCACCTCCCTCAACCTGCTGGCCATGCTGCTGCTTTTGATACGGCCACTGACGACTGGATAGCAAACCCCATCCCTCAGTGGTGACAGAATTCATTCCACAGTGAAAGGAGACAAGCACAGATGCAAGAGCCAGTGTCTCGAACTCAGATCAGCACTGTGCTACTCTGTGGCCTTCACCGCAGAAAGCACTCCCCGGAGAAAGCCTGCTACTCACCTTGGCTAATAACAGCCTTCCTATTGCGTCCATCAAGGTCAGCCCTCTCAATGACATGATGTTTGGCATCCACCCAGTACATTCGATGTCCTGCATAGTCAATGGTCAGTCCATTGGGCCAGAAGAGGTGTGTATCCGCAATGATGCGCCGATTAGAGCCATCCATGTTGGAATACTCAATGCGGGGAGTGTTGCCCCAGTCAGTCCAGTAGATAGTACTGGAGGAGGCAGGGAGAAACAGCTAGAAAACTCATGGCCCCCATACTGCACCCAACATCACTCCCTATCAGGGCAAAACAGTATCAGTCCTGTGACCTCAAGCATGAGACTGGGTCACAGCCATGGAAGAAGTGAAAAGTAACACCCAGCCTGCTGAAAGCTGAAGGGTCCAGAAAAGGATTAAGGCTTGGAAGGGTCCCAGCATTGCCAGGTTCCCTAAACTGTCAGTGCCAACTGAAATCTTGAGCCCAGAGGTAACCTTTGTGACCTAGAAGGGGGTTTTCAATGTTCAACAAGAAGCATGTACATGGAGGGCTCACTGGGTTTCCCTGTTTTCCCACATTTTCACTCACCCCTCCATAGGATGCAGGGCAATTGCTCGGGGTTTCTCCAGGTTCTGCCACAAAAGCACTTTCCTGTGAGTGCCATCCAAGTTTGCTACTTCAATTCGAGATGTCCCAGAGTCTGTCCAGTATAATTTGTCGTGGATCCAATCAATAGCAAGTCCACCTATGTCCAAGAGAGAATTAAGCACAGAATGAAACCATGGATCTGCACAGAAAAATAGTTCCCTTCCCCTGTCCACCTTAGAAGAGGCCCAGTTTCTTCTCCTGCCAGCCAAGATTAACTCCAGGGGGACATTCACCTCACACCCATTTCATCCAACCCATACCCTTGCTTGGGGAGATGCACTTCATCCTGAATGTTGGGTCCCCACTTTTCTCCCCTCACCAATCCTAGGCTGTTGCTTTTTTTTGTCATGACGCACCTGGGCTCTCCAGCCCTGTGGAAACCACCTCTTCCACATTGCTACCATTCAGATTGGCCCTCATGATGCGATCAAGCGTGACATCAGACCAGAACACCAGCTCCTTGCTGTGGTGGAAGTCAAGGGCAATGGCATTTTCCAGGTTGTTCAGGAGTAGTGTATACTCTGAGCGATGAGGCAACACTTGTCGGATATCGATTCGATTGGCAAAGAGCAGCACTGGCTCTGGCCCTAAGAATGTATAGGAAGACAGCATTAAGAGTATTTGTCAGCATGTGACTGGACCAACTGGACCATCCCTCTGCACCAAGACCCAGAACACAGTTTTGCAGTACTGGCAGCAGAAATCAACCCCCAAGTGCAAAACACTTCAGAGAGCTGTTTTTACATGCTCTATACACAGTCCTAACTTAAAGATGAGCAGTTTTAAACCCTTCTACCAAACATTAACTCAGCAAGAAGAGATCATTCCAGGTCCCACCTAAGCCTACCTCACCTCAGCTTCTGAAATCATATCACGAGACAGCCACTTGGCAGCTGGACTATTGTTTCTTTTTCCTATGTCCATTTCCTAGCCATGCTAACACACATGCTCTACTACACTTTCTACCACAGACAGGGCACAGTTGACATATGCCTCAGCCAGATATAAACGCAGCAGGTACTTCCACTGTAAAAAAAAAAAACCCAAAATATCAACATTCTTTATGGATTTCACTAGAGGAATTCCTAATGAAATCTAAAGTCTTTAAGTGGATTTTCTACTTCCTCAGCTCCCACATGAGAGGAGGAATAAAGTTAAAGAAGTGTATAGACGTCCTTAAAAAAACCTAGCAGATGTCCATACAGCAGCCATTCACAGCATTCAGGATTGGTGACCAGAAACAAGAGTCAAACCCCAAGGAGGTGTGATACATCCTCACTCACTGGAAAGGCTAAGACACTTCCTGAACAGAGACAGAAAGCTCATTTTGTCCCAGGTTCTGAGTCACAAGGAATGACAAAGGACTAGGAAGAGAAGGCAAGCACTGTCTCCCCGGCAGGGAAAAGAAACAGCGTAGTACCTCTCTCCATGGTCAAAATCACACAAAATTTTCACAAGCATTTATCAACAATGTAGGCATATCAAATACAAATCCAGGTACTTCCTTTCCTTCACGTGTTCGTTTGGTGAACAGCACAAAGCTGTCAGTGAAGAACTAGAGACGTAATTATGGGAACTGGAGCAACAGACGCACACCAGTTGTGTTGTTAGGTTGAACTCCCTTTTACCTAGAGCTTTGCAGCTACGTTTGTCAGGTCGCAGCTCGTAGCCTTGCTCACACCAGCACTGGAAGCCTCCTTCACTGTTGGTACAGCCTTGGCTGCAGTAGCCTTCCTCAGCACACTCATTCACATCTGCATGTTACAGAGAAAGTTACCATTAGACAGACCATCTACAAACCCGACAATCTCACTGATAGATTGCATCTGCTTTCATACTCTGATTTTCACCCTATCATAGCCACCAACTTCAAGCATACCAAAGCAGCAGGGAGGAGGCTACTGCTCCAAAAACCCACCATGGCATGATCGGCCATCTTCCAGGAGCCTGTAACCTGTGTGGCAAGTGCACTGCACCATCCCTCGGACCATCTGGCACTTCTGAGCACAGCCACCATTGTTGACATTGCAATTCTCCTCCCCTGTTCGTGGACCTACGGCAGAAACATGTGAAGATAACTGAGCTGAAACCACAAGGCAGCTGTTCTTGCCTTCAGCTGTTAGGCAGCAGTTGCCCTTCAAAGCGGGCTGAACAAGAGGGGGAGGACACAAGCTGTGCTGGAAGCTTCCTCTTTGCAGTCAGAGCTCTCCTCTGCAGGCCACAACTGAACAGGACAACAGAGCTCAAATTAACTTGTTTTTAGGATTCAGCATCTCTGCAGACAAGTGGTGATACCTGAGATCATAATCTTTTCCCCATTATTCTTCATGTGCAGTCTTTAACTGGCAAAACCAACAAGGTTTTTTTCCTCAATCTTTAACTCTCTCCCATTATCACAGCTCAGGCTTTCTTTCCTACACATATCCTTCAGTAACACCAGATAGATTCCCATACATTACTGGGCCTCCATTTATGCTTAAGACTGAACTTGGGAGGACTTACGGCAGTTTTGATGTGGACTCTCATCACTGCCATCTCCACAATCATTTGCTCCATTGCACAGCTTCCTCTGGCCAATACAACGCCCGTTCTCACACAGGAACTGGTCTGGGGCACACTGAGGGGTGCCTGGAATAGAAGAAGGGAAAAGTAGCACACCACAGCTTACTGATGGAACAATAGTCATGGTGAAGAAAAGAATACAGAACATTTTCTAAGATTTGTTACAAACTTTTCATACGAGCACAAATCCATGACTTCCTCTTTTCTTGAGTTCAGCTCATCTAGCACTCCTTACTGCTCCATATATTTTTATGCTTATTTGGAGGTCTGCAAACTCTCCTCCAATATGAGTCTACTATTGCTTTACTGTTAAGTTCACCTAACTAGTTTCTCTTAGAATGACTGGAAGGTCCTGGTTTAGCTCCCTTTGGTACCAGAATCCACAGCCCTACTCAGCATGAGCAAAGGAGGAATCAGTTCCTCACTTTAATAATCTGATCCGTCACACCAGCACAGCTATGGATCTTAAGCCTGCCTAGGAAGTAACATCTTGTCTAGCCCTAACTGCACTTTGATGGACTTGGAATGAGATTTACATGCATCCCTGAAATCTGAGCTCAGGCAACAGGATTTCACATGACCTACACGCTTCAACTTCTGCTGTTGGCAAGGAGACTACACAGAATTCTTGTAAGCAAAGTAATACTGTTTGTAGGGACTTTGCCAATCTGATTGTTTCTTCAGCAATAACTGCACTGTCCTGTTGCCTCTTACTTCTTGTACCTCTTAAGGTGACTTGATTAGCAGTCCCTAAATCATCACCCTCTGATAATCTTACAGAGATAACAGGACAATACAGTTACCAGCATAGAAACAATCAGATTGGCAGACAGGCTGTAAGCAAGTGTGGAAAAGAGTACTTGTGAGATTAACAAGTACAGTTAAGAACTACAGACACACCAAGTGGGAACATAAAACCAAACCACATGCAGATTCACTTTTCAGAGCACAGGAATACTTTATATGAAGGATTCTGAAACTTAGACTTCATTTGTCATATTGAACATAAAGATCCTTACACCAGCTGATTGCCTAGTATTTTAGGAATCTTCTCTATGGCCAATAAAAATATAACTCTGTGCTAAAAGCAAGAGGATTTTAACTCTTGCTACAGACATTGGGACACCACACTATATCGCTTAGATGAGCCAGTACACATCCTGCTTGGAAAACCCAGTTTAATTTTCACCATAGACCTTTCACTCTCACCACAGACCTAACGTAGAGCTGCACAACTAACCTTACAGTAACAATACCTTGTGTTTGGTTTGATGTGGAGATAGTGAATTTCAGTGGCTCTGGAAGTTTGACTTGGCTTCTAGGTGGCAATTGTTCTTTCAGTACCTCTAAATACCTTTGTTATTAGGATGAGGAAATAGGGTTACTAGCTTGTCTTTAAATACAGCTGCTTTTTCCAGGATCATCACACTGATGCTCAAAACAGCTGACCAATCAAGAGCAGCTGCTCTAAAATGACTACAAAGTGTGCCTCTCCAGGTCATCTGAGCTCAGCTGTCCTTGTAGAACACCCACTCTCCACACTCCTCAACAGCCTCAAAACAAGAGGTTCAGTTTCACAAATCCATTTTGTCACCCCTAAAACCACTGCTCAGAATACACTGATCCAGAAGGATTGGTACACATAGCTGGGCTCCACTCACTAGGATGAATTCATGAACCAGTACACTCTATTCCTCAACAAAGCCTATAGGCATCCTGAAGGCTTTAAGGAAAAGAGAAGATTCTAGACATTCCTTGAATCCTACCATAACACTAGGGTGTGTTGAAACCCTCCTCCTCTCCATAACCACTATCATATAAAAGAATAGCAATATGTGAAATGAATACTAGAAAGAGTAATTCCTGAGCAAATATCTAAGGGAAAAGCTGACACCCTTAATCCTCTAAAACAAAGGCTTTATTCTCCTCTTCCACTAAATGTCCTTTTTGATTCCAGTGCCTGCTAGAATTGTTCAGCATTTTCACAATGCAACATGAAAGCTATCCAGAACTACCTAGAAGGCATAAGTTAGTACAACCCATATGACAAAGGTACTAACTTGGCACATTATTGATGTTTCCAAGTCTAAATGGAATTGTCCCAGAGCTCTGTGGTAGGGACAAGATAGGAGGATACTTGACCAGAGACACCTTCACCTAAGTTAGTTTAAGCACACAGACCTGCACAAGTTGGCAAGCGTATAAGACAGCCTACAGATCCCATTCTCTGGGAAGGATAGAAACTCTAGGCTGAACTCACTGAAGCAATCCAAAAGATACTTTGCTACCTATTACCTTCGGGATGGAAACATTAGCTATTAAGCAGCAAGGCAGCAGGTCAAACCTGTGTTCTCACAGTTCTCCTCATCACTGTTGTCAGAGCAGTCATCTTCCCCATCACAACGCCAGGACAGACGGACACAGCGTCCCGACTTACAGCGGAACTGGTCAGCTGTGCACATAGACGTAGCTGAGGGTCCAAAAACAGAACGTTAGGTGAGCAAGAAGGATCAGAAGGGACCCAATTCCAAAGCTAACTGTCCCAAATGCTCTTTTGCATCCACAGAAACGGAATGTTTCCACCAGTTCCCAGCACTCACTGCAGTTCCTCTCATCTGACTGGTCATCACAGTCGAAGTCTCCATCACACCTCCAGCCAGCATTAATGCACAAGCCACTGTTGCACATGAACTCTCCAGAGCGACAAGGCTGGTGAGATGCTGCAGAGATGGTAAAACACAAAAAGAGCACACTCAGACCAATGTAACACCCCCAAAGCTCCTCAGTACCACCCTTACTCTCCATTATTAAGGAACTGGGTCCTGAATAAATTTCTCCTGGAAACTGTTGTAATTCTTGTAAGCAGAAGTGCACTGACTACACAGTTCTCATCACTATTCTCACTTTCCAGAGTTAAACAAAACCTCTAATAATGAAGGGGCCAACTTATGTGTGAACTATTAGATTGCCACCTACACTGTAAGCCCTTCTCAAGCCAATGCAAAATCCATTTAGGGCTGCAACTCTGATGCTTGGACAAGGACATCACCCTGTGCTAACTTACAGCAGTCAGATTCATCAGACCAGTCCCCACAGTCATCATCACCATCACAGTGGTAGATGTCCAAGATGCAGCGTCCATATGCACACTGGAACTCCTCCAAGCTGCAGGTAGCAGCTGGAACATCTGATGCTAACAAGGGAATCAAAGAAAAAAATGTGTCAGGTGACAAGGTTCAGTCCAGTTTAGAAGCAACCTTCCCAGTCCCATAATGAATTGGCAAGTATTCAATGGAAAGGGGTTGGAAATTACTAACCACTGCTGCATAGCTCTGCATGATTTGTATTACTGAGAGGAATGCTGGTTTTGCTTCACTGAAAAGCAGGTTAAACCTATATATAAACACCCTCATGCAGACAATCCAGTAAATACAATTTTAAAAAAGTTACACAGGATATTAGGCTATAAAGACTGAACTTTTCAAGAGCCGTTAAATTCTAGAAAAGCAAAAAGCTATGAAGGAAGAATTGATGGGAAAGCCTCAACAAATATCCAAGAGTGTCACATTCCATCTTATGTTTGAAACACTATGTCTTAGTGCCCAGAAAGTGTTTAAATTGTTTACTAAATCTGAAAAAAGCTAGATAGAAAAACAGATGGAAAAATAAAGAAACCCTTAGGGACAGCGCCCTATTAAGGACTGAGGCATGTCAGAATGCAAGGTAAAACTAAGGAGTGATTCCTTTAAAAATTTAACAAAAATAAGCACTTGAAGACCAAAGGAAATAAGCAAGCAGCAGGGTGTCCAGACCAGCACCTGACCTTTGAGGATTTCCCCCTCCCTTTCCTCTCAAGCTCTCGCCAAAACAACCATGCCTATTTAGTAAGGAGTACTGCCAGACAGATGACCCTGGGCAAAGCCAAAAAAACTAATGGTCAAGGATTTGCCTACTGCTCTCTGTTCAACAGTACACTAAGTGGGAAGGCATGGAAAATATTTTGAGTCCCACAACAGAATCTGACACCTCTTCTCATATTGTCCGGAAAATGCACTGTATGTTTCAGGTATACAAGTCTCCCAACTGAGAAGTTCTGAAGATAAATCTATTAAACAAAACAGAAAAAAAAGACTGAAAAGAAAGAGTAGTCTAGGAAGTGAACTACACCAGCCTCTCCAATCTGAAGTAATGGACACAGGCTGAAGGCATGAACTAAGAGCTTTAATTCAGTGAGTGTCCAGTGTCCGGCTATGAAAATGTGTGTTAATGTACCCCTCACCAAAGGAGCCTGAGTGTTTCGGTTTCCTTGAGAAAATGAAGTCAGTGACTTAAATTATCATGTTGTGTGATTCAATTAGAACACGCACATCCCCAAAAGAAACAAAAAAAAAAAAAGAGAAAAAAAAACCCACAAAAAAGAAGAGTGTAGTCCCAACTTGTCCAAGATGAACGACAAACATTATTGTAGATAAGGAAAAGATGACAACCACATGGATGAAGATACGAGAACAGGAGGTAGCCAAATTGAGCTTCTTAGCAAGTTACTTAAAATGTCTTACAGAGACAACTGCCAGCCAGGACTGAAATAGCATTCCAGCTCAGGAAGCAGGGACACCACTTCTGGGTGCCCCTCCACTCCCACAGGAGGCAACGCTGGAACATCTCTCTTCCCTTCCTGAGGGTCTATTCATGGCCTTCGGTGAAGTGACAGGCAAGGGAACGAGAAAGGCACAGAGCGAAAGGAGAGGGAGAGAGGCTGGCTTCCTCTTAGAGTCCTTTCCTGGCTTAGAAATGTTTGCAGCCCCTGGCTTTCTGCCAACTCTCATTATCTGGAGAGATAAAAGACAACTCCCCCATGCATCCACTCCCCCTGCCCTTCAGGAGCTGGCGGCCCTCATCCCCCTCCCAGAGCCTTTTGAAGTTTCCTGCTATCTAGAACAAATTCCGCAAAATGCCTTTGAGAGCAGGGTGGGGGAAGGGACCACCGCAAGTTCCAGAGACACGGACAGTGCACACAGACACAGGAGAGAGCCGGTGTGGGTTAGAAAGGGACACAAATTCCTGTCCCACTTGCTACAAGCCTGTGAAGGCGAAGAAGGAAACAACTGTTGTGGGTTCTCATGCCGCAGCCCCAACCCCGCCCTTCAGCATCGGTCACTTTTCGGGCAACGTCCTGCAAAAAGCATTTAAGTGAAAAGAGACTGGGCAAGTAGGAGGTGTCTTCACTGTGCAGTACCTGAGGGTGCATTCAATAAGCAGAGTACCCCTCCACTTCCAAAATTCCAGTCAGGAATAAGACAAGAGAAAAAAGAAGGGAATAGTGTTCTTGCCTTCCAGCTGCCCTTCAACTCCTCCAGTTTTATAGAGAGCTATATTCAGTAAAGCATAAACCTCCTGCTCTGACTCAAGGTCACAGCTATGGGAAGGAACAGAGAAGCAGCAAGGCACAGACGAAGTATGCCTGTGAGGTAACACAAGAGAGACACCATTCTTTTGTGCCCTCTGGGGCAGGCAGAAGGCAGCATAGCTGCCAGTACAGGCAGGACTAACTTGTTTTTGATCTCTGCTGCAGAAAACATGCCAAAACCCAAGGCAAGAGCAGGTCCAAAGGGCTATTTCCTGTGATTATAAAGGAAAGCACTTACGGCAATTCTCTTCATCTGAGCCATCCTTGCAGTCTGTGTCTCCATCACAGAACCAGTGCTCAGCTATGCAGCTGCCGTCACTGCAACGGAACTCCTTCTCTGAGCACTTTCTCATATCTGCAGAGACAGCAACGCAAACAAAGCTTTGGCTTTTTCCAGAGTACCCAGGAAAACACCACACCATCCTCGTGAAGCTCCTAGGGCACCCACAAACAAGACTGCTCATTAAACCATACATACCCATGTCAGGCAGGGCCTGAGGAAAACCATCATTGTTCATTAAACTGACACAGAGTGCTGGATTCAACAGGAATCCAAAGGGACTTCACAATGGCATGTCAAGGAATGAAAGGTCTCATAGGATTTTTTTTGCCTGGCAGGTAAGGCACATAGCCCAAGATCCTAAGCAGCCAGCCCTTGGAATGGAATATCCCACAAGTTCAGCCTACAAAAGCCAGCTGGAAGCCTTAGCCATGTTCAGGGGATCCTAGAACTGCACAGGCTGGTCTCCGCACAGCTCCTTTCAAAGTACTGTGAGGGCAATATTTACATTACTCACCACACTGCTCATCACTGTTGTCCCCACAGTCATTGTCACCATCACAGTGCCATAGGCTGCGAATGCAGTATCCATTCTGACATGAGAACTCATCTTCCTCACACTCCCTTGGAGCTGCAGGGACACAACAGGGATAAGGTGAAGGCAAGGCAAGAAGATTTAGCTTGCAGAACACCAAATATGTGACATGTTACAAATCAAGCAACATCATACTCTATGGACACGGTGAGGCTGGAGAGCTGATTCCCCTAACAAATAACACAAGAGCCACTGGGAGATTTCTTGAGTGTCTCTTTTCCACTCTGTTCACACGCCAACAGTACAGCAGGCTCTAAAACTTGAGAACATAGGTTGAAGGAAGGAGCTGAAACAGAGGGATGAAGCCAGCCATCCTATGCTGGTATGTATTCTAGCACAGCCCCAAGCCAGACTGAAGATAACCCTGCACAGAACAAAGGTAATCCACGCCTCTTTTAAAATGAATTAATAGTCCCTATCATTTTCTAACAAATAACTGCTAGTAGTGTTGTATTTCCACCTTCTTTTCACAACAATGCCAAAGCTGTCTTCAAAGCAACGGGCATGTTCACTGAAGAGAGGGAGAGAAAATTGGAACTTCCTCTTCTGAACACCTCAGTATTTGCAGCCTCAATCCACTCTCCTTGCCAGTCTCCTAAGAAAGTTTGTCTGCAGACCAGTAAGGAAACGAAAGGGACTGCAAATTTAGCATCCAAGGACTTCAGTCCAACAGAAAGCCGCCTATGGTTACTGCCAGTCTGAATAACCACCCAGGAATCTCTCATGCACAGAATCTTGCCTTTCTTCTTTCATCAGTCTCCAAATCTTTTGATCACACCCTTCTCCACTACTGCCTAAGATAGGAGGGCATTTCAACCTTTTATGAAAAACAGAAAACCAAACAGACCCAGACCTATATACCTTTTCATTCATGAATATATTTCAATAGACTGGAAAATTGAGCTTAGTCCTGCATTCCAGAGCATCACACAGGATGCCAACCCCCGAACTTTGCTTCCCAGTCCTTTGCCCAAAAAGGCAAGCTAAGATCAAGGATATACTGATCAGAAAGTAAACTCATTTCCATGCATCTAGTGGAATACTTTACAGTCAAGAGCTTTATTTCCACATTTCTTGAGATGGGGTTCCTCTATCAGAGTCACTCTGGAGCATCATGCACACAACACTGTGTAGGCAGTATCCCTAAAGCACTTCCCTCTCCTCAAGGAGCCCTGTTTGAAGGGACAGGATGCTGGTGACAGCCCAGCACTGCAGAAAAGTCAGACAGTGGAACCTGAGGCCACAGGAAGTCAGCCAGACAGGCAGTTCAGTAGGATTTGGCAGGGGTTAGGTGTTTCCACTAACAGGGGAGGGCATGAAGAGCTCAGCTCAGGGAAGTGCTTCATGGGACATTAACTAGCAAGGCTGCAGGGCATAAACGGTTCTACAGCTGGATGGAGAAGCATCCCTTCCCCCAAGACAGGCAGCTGAACAGCAAGCCAGGTGCCAAGGCAGCAGGGCTTACAGGTACACACCTCTGTCAGAGGCAGAATACAGCTTATTACAAGCCAGAGGTCCAATTCAGTGGATAGACTCCTAAATTTCTGTAATAAAAAAGGTCAACTTTCCCCAGGCATAGCAGGCAGGCACTGCACCCACCCTCTTCCCTCAGACAGGTGACTTACGGCAGTCCTGCTCATCAGAATCATCCTCACAGTCGTTGTCTCCATCGCAGACCCAAGACCGCCGGATACATTTTCCGTTGTCACAGTGGAAGTCCAAGGGGGAGCAAGTGGGCAGCACTGAAAGAGCAAAGAAACACCTCATGGAGCTGCAGCCAGCTTCCTTCCTGAAAACAAAGTTCCTTCCCTCCTGAGGAAGCAGAGCTCCATCTCTTAGAAACAAAAGACAAAATTTCAAGTCATCAGGAAGTGCTGTTCCTCAGACAGGGGTCAGGGTAGGTCTGTAGCATGGCAGTCTCTCTTCCCCAGAGAAACACTGACCTTTCCACAATAAAGTAGTTGTCGCAATTCCCCCACTGAGTTCCTTTTTCCTCTTTCATCCTTGAGCCTACTGTCCTCCCGTAATTGCACTTATTTTATAACAAGCAAAATTAAACTATCAACATCTTTCCTGCATGCTTCCCAGTGCAGTCCATCCTGTTTCTATTACACAGTAAGTTCCTTAGAGTGAGAACTATCAGAAGCAATGTTTCGGGGAATGGGACTTGACAAAGTAACATGCTACAGTGTGTTTCAGCATGGGGACTCTGTCAGGCTTTTTGTCTAAGAAATCTGCAAGGAGAAGCTTAGAGGCAGGAATCCACTGCTGGGGATAATTTGCTGTACCTCAGGTGTAGACAACAGAGTCCAAACCTTGCTCGAGGTTTCCATCCAGAAAGGATGGAAGAAGGGGACAGACATGGGATGATGTTGCCTACACAGGACTCTGTTTGCAATGAAGTAGAACCACAAATCCACAGTGTTTGAAGAGGCCTGGAGCCACAAAGCTGGAATTCGAGGGGGAACATCAGCCCTGTTCTTTCCCCCACAGATGAGAGGAACACTCAACCCCGAGAGGTTCATGCTTTTAAGTGCTGCCAGCTGTGGTACGCAAGGGGCTGCACGAGACTGTTCCTGACAGGTGTGTTCTCCAAAGAACAGCATTTGCTCAGCGGTGTGAAGGGGCGAGGGCTAGAAAGGCTACTGCCTGAAACCCTTTCATCCCAGCCCAGCCTGCCGACAGCATCTCCCATCTGTCACCAGGCACCCTTTTCTGCTATGCTGCTACTCCTTTCCCTGCCAACACTATCCTGGAGGTGGAAGTGAGAGCAGAGGGTGGTGGGTAAAAAAGGAAGGTGAAGACAGCAGCCACACAAAAGGAGGATGATTTAATAAGGAGAACAAATAGTCACATTTTCAGCTTTTCCAGCTTTCTCAACCCTCTCTTTCCCCTTGGCCCAGGATTGCTGCCAGTGTCCTGTTAAAGAAGCATGGATTATACATACTAAATCATTCACTGCTCTCCATAGCAAGTCCTCCAACATTTCTCAAGGGCCTGTCCTAAAAGCCCCCCTCTGTAAGAATACATTAGGGCAGATAAATTCAGACTTTCTCTAACATCCCTTTTTCTAACCACAAATTTGGGTCATCTTTTCAGCTGTTGCTGTAGTGTGTCAGATATTTCTGTATCTGAGGACATCACTGCAGATGTAATTGTTCCCAACACTCAAAGAATTTAGCATTGGCCCTTGGGAAAGGTCCTTCCCATCATGGCCAGGCAGATATGTATCCCTGTCATATCCAGCTAATTCTAGGCCCAGAGGGGTATGAAGGAGAGGGAAGCACAAAAATCTGTATTTTCCCTCTACAGGTTTGGCAGCACCCTGGTCTTCCAATAGCTGACCCCTTTCCTTACATTGCACTTTCTCTAGGCACCTCTGTGCTGCTCCAGCAAAACGAAGAATGAGTTTCCCCTTCTTCCTCAAGGCAGGTAGAAGTAGAAAACTCTCCACTTTCCAAACTCTGCTTCCAAATAAAACCAAGACATTTTTGGACTCAGATGGTCAGTCCCACAGATCAGACCTCTCTCACCCACGCACAACTTCCAAACACGGCACGCTGAGAAAACCTTCCCTGGCCTCAGTTGCAATTTCAGGACTAAGACCATTCTCCCAGCATATGCTTTAGCATGACTAATCACCAAAGGACTGCACAGGAGCCACCTGGAAGGGAATTTGCATGCTCACTCTCCAGGGGAGAATTCTTCAAGCTCCCAGAGGGTTAAGCCATTAGCGCTGGTTCAGAGCGGATACCATTATCCCTCTGAACTGCTGCATCCCTTCATGAGGTAATGACATAAAATGAAATTCCACCTCTACAGGGAGCAGTTCAGCCAATTTCATACTCTCTCTAGATATGAAAATCCAGCTTCAAGCACAGGGGAAGAGAGCAAAACATAAACTGCCACATACAAAGGAGGACCAAATTCCCCAACCCAGCAGAGAGCAAGTGTGTGCTAGCCCAGACAACATTCGGGTGGGGGCAGGGTGGGATTAAATCCCCTTCTACAGGAGATCTCCTTTAAAGGAGGAAGAAAAACCACAAACACACTTGAGACCAAAAAACTTAAACTAATAAATGAGGGCTGATGTCTCATAGAGCAGAGGAACTGCCAAAGGGATCAGGGCAGGGATCCACATAAACTTGTAACCTGAATCTAATAATGGTCAGAAACAGATGCTTCAAAAGAAAATGCAAGAAATTCTGGGAGCAGCTTTCACATGGGGGCAGTCTCTTCCTAATCCTCCTCTTCCTAGGTCTGCCCTACCAATCCCTTCTTCCCACTAAAAAGCACACTGCTTACACAGAAACATTCCTGTTTCCTTCTATTTGTTCTAAGCACATCAGGCTCCAGTTCCACTGTACAGCCCTTGGCTCTAGGGTTGTTACTAATCAGCTCTTCCGTTGGCCATTTATTAGTTCATATTTTGATGAGCTTTATTCCTGTAGAGCTAAAGCTGAGGCCATATCACTAGCCCACAGTGAATGTTTAGTACCGTTGTAAATAGATCCAGAGTGTCTGGAAATTTGAAGTTAAGAGGAAATTCAAAAGTTAGGAGGTCACACTTAGGACACTCAAACAACCACCACTATGATTTGTTCTGACATGATGGAGCAGCTATACAATCCAGTAAGTGTATTGCTTTTACTCATACAGCTCATTTAAAAAACCATAGTCAGAAGACGGGTGCATGTGATACAAATGAAGCAGCAAGAACTCTTTTTACTGACAGAGGTGGAACAAGACCTCTTCATCTTGCTGGAGGACGAGCTGGATTAGCATCAAGAAAACTAGAAACTGAATCTTCATATTCTCTTCCCAGCTTGATATTGATGCATGACCCTGGGACAGTTCTGCCTCTTTAGCCCCCTTCTCCAACCTGTAAAATGAAGGCCATTTATTACTTTCTAAGACAGCTGCAAGTCCTTCAGAGGCATCGCTTCCACTGATAAGAAAGCAACCATAGATTGTACTAACATGCTTTCACCAGTACTCATAGCAGGATCAGGCTATGCCAACAGTAAACACAGTTAAGCTTCAACCCCCCTTCTCTGCTCAATTCCAGCTTGATCTCTCCATATCTACGCAAAGAAACAGTATTTTCCTAAAAGAGATGAGCAAAGGCAAGTCCCAGGATGGAGTTGAAGGCAGGCAAATACCCAGGCAGACAGGGACTAACTTGCCTCCCCAGGCAGAGTCAGAGGCAGGATGGGGAGCAAACCCAAGGAAGGGGAGCCAGTGGGAGGAACTAGGCTGGGCAGCAACAGCTAAAGAGAGCACATCTGTCAACTGACAGTGAGCAATACAAAAAGGCCTTTGAACTTCCAACCATTTCCCTGAGCTCATCCCTCTGCATGGTCACACTGGACATCATCCAATGTTTCAGCAAAGCTAGGTCTATCATAAGCCTGCTATTCCTCCCCCTCTCCCAACTCCTATTACACAGGACACTCTTTTATTGCCAAGCAGAAGGAGAAGGGGGAGGGCGGGGGAAAAGGGAAGTTTATAAGGTGAAACGCAGACTGAATCACGTCCCACTGTCCTTTGAACATTTTATCCGTGTTGCCTGTGGTGAGCAGGTTGCTTTGTACCCAAGGACAGCAAGCAACTGGTGTTCAGAGCTCTGGAACGCAGAGAGGCTTGAACAATACTGGCTACTTAATTAGACAAACTCTCATTCACACAAAGAATGAGAAGTTAATTTAAAAAATAAATACGAAACAACAACAACAAAATCATGCTACCTACATTAGAAAAGTGCAGCCTGACCCCCAGACATGTCCATACTCATGCATGTGTACAAACACATACATACCCACAAACAGATCTGTTTGCTGAGATCTGCAGTGCAGCAAGCAGGAAGTCCAGGGACAAAAAGGAGGTTAGTCCACTCTCAGGAAGAAAAAGGAGACACTGCATTTTACTAACAAGCATCTTGAAAAATCTAATTCCAGAATGACATAAAATGTTATTGCACTGCTGAACTGTATTTAAGGATAGAACCGGTCAAAAGAAAAAAAAGAAAAAAAAAGAAAAATAATTAGAATAGTATCAGCATCCAATCTTTCACAGCCCTTTGATCACAAGCACTCTGCCTGAGGGGGCATTGCATTAATTCTGGTGCCTTTTAAAGGAAACACGCATACTCCAGGAGCAATAAAATGACAAAGTTGCAGATACAGAACTTGCAGATACAGAACTGTTCTCAACACAATACTGAACTCTTGACAAGAGTTCCTAGTTTGTAAAACTTGAAGTTTAGAAGTGAAGCTTCACACCTGAGCCATTGTATCTGAGCTCAAGACTCATGATCAAGTGAACGACAGAAGGAATTTCTTTTTAAAGTTTCCCACTAATTTTAGTTAAAGATCTGTGAGATTTTTATTCTAAAGTCACCTTAAAAATTTTTGTCGTGGGGCTGATGAGCAGGTTATACTGATAGTCCTGCCTGGCAAGGAAGAGACCCTTTACTGGGCTTGAATGAGCCATAGTTCAACAGGATCTGTGCAGATTTTTCCATGAGATGGGAACAGATCAGTTTCAGTAAACTTTTAAAGTAAAAGAAGTAAATTTTTCTTCAGTCCCTTTAAATGAAGAAGTATTGTACAACAGTGCATGGAGCTAAGCAAGGAAGTCTGTGTCCCAAGAAGTAACACATTTACAAGTTAATTATGTATGATACAGATCCAAAATTCAGAGCAAGAAGGCTCTTCTAGGGGGATGGTTATGGGGAGATTTGGTGTATCTTATGAGAAACAGAACTATTTTTCAATCTTCAGGCCAGGTTTACTCAGTTGTCCTTTCACCCTTGCCACAGGAAGTAAGACTCATTCACACCACCAGGACTTCAAAGGGCAGGCAGGAGGGCAGAATGAAAACCATTCCTCCGCTTGCATGCTGCTTTCGTTAGGGACAGGCCAGAGCAGTCTCTGTTGGCACAAGGCAGGAAGGCAGCTGAACTACTCTGTGCATGTGTAGCAAGGGCTTCCAAGCCAGGCACTGCCAGCAAGCCAGAGAGCTGACACCAGACAAAGTCTATGGAGCTGGCATGACAGCTGGCAGGTTGCTTATTGCTATTATTACTGCAGCACTCTGGCTTGTAAACATGATCCAGAGCAGGAAGCAAACATGTCACAGAATAATTGGCTTCCATCACAGCAGGGCTTCAAATTTGCAAGGAGAACAGTTTCTGTCACAAGTAAGCAGAGGCATGGCTCTCCCAAAATCAATGGGAAATACCTATGGAGAGGCAGACGCTCCAAGGACACCAAGACAAGTGTAAAGTGTCTGGGGTGTACAGAAACAGTGACAGCTGAGGAAAAATTTAGTGCAACCAACTCAAGAAGTGGTGATTTGTTTTATAGTACGCAACAGAATATTAAAAACCAAACAAAGTAAAACGCCATATCTTAATAATTCATCTCAAAACTGAAAAGATCTCTCAAAAGGAGTGTTTCCTGTGTCTGCTCTTGTTTTTCATAGCTGTAATGCCACTCACTTCCAAGTATCCTGCCTTTTTTTTTTACACCACACACTGCATTTCAAGCTGTTATTCTTTAACCAAAATGAGAGATTACCAATTCAAGGCTAGAAAATTGCATTAATACAGAATTTATCAAACTCCAATCAACTACTCAAGCATATAGGCAGTACTACATCGACAGGTGCAAGACTGAATCTTGACTTGCTGAAGTAATTTTCCCCTTAAGCCCCAGCCTGTTTCACTCTCTTGCTTTATTAGCCCAGTAGTCCACAATGTCTTTGCATTTTCCTCTCCTCTTCCAAGGAAGTAGACAGAACTCTCTCAGGAACTCATTCTTCTTGTATTGGCTTACAGCATACGTATGAGCATATGATACACTGAAGAAAAGTACACCTTCAAAAGCTATGGTTGCAGCTTTATTTCTCTGGAAAGTTTGGATATTCACAGGAGAAAAAAGAAAATCCTGTAATGCTAAAACTAGCTTGCAGCAGACCAGTGGAAAGGTGGGATTCCTTGCAAACACATCTGTTCACTCTTCCAATCAGAGACATCTACTTGATATTGTAATTCCTCCCTGTAAAACTCAGAGCTGCACATCCATAGAACTGCTGAAAAAGAATCTCAATAGCTTTAGCATCTCAGAAGAGTCCATATAAAGTGGTTGCACAGACTGAGGTTCATAAGTCAGAACAAACAACTGGAGCATGAAGACTAGCCCCATGGTTTTTGAGGAATTTTTTAAATAGGCCTTTAGTATATCTAGGGCTTGCTGGATGACTTCATCAGGACAATCCGAGCCTTTAGCTCAGTATTGATATTTAAAAGAAATTTACTAATTTCAGTCAATAAATAAAACCGTAAGTCAAGTTCAAAACAGAGAAGCTCGAAATTTCACTCCCATCAGGAAACTGGATGCACGTCGCAGACAAACAGCCAGGGAAGGAAAGAACAGTTGGTTCACCGATTTTTCTCATGTACTATGTGCAGCACTGCTGATTCGTGAGAAGCTTAAATTGATTTAAAGTTCGAGTTGCTGTTCCAAAGGGCTCAAGCCCCACTCCTGCTCTTGCACTCCTGCTGCCCTGTTTAAGCTTGGCACAGTCAGAAAACAGAGAAAATGGAAAGTTAACCCCACAAACAAGTACACCTTCACAAGGCTCCTGTACGTCAAGCAAAAGGGAGGGATTTAGCAAGCAACCTGCTCTGGCAAAAACGTTCAGTGCTATAATAACTAAGCAAGACAGGAAACAGCACAGATAACTACCACAAACCTACATTGTAGAGTTGATCTAGTTCTTACAAGCTAAGAATAGTATCATACCTGGATTCAGAATAAGCAACTACTCAGAGCAAGATATAACAGGCTTAATGGAGTAAGTGTTCCTAGGGCTCCCCCACTGCAACCTTGCATGTGTGTGCTGAAGTCATGCACTTAAGCAATGGGGCGAAGGATGCTATAGAAATGTTCACTTTTTATTTTTGCTTTCTTTTCCCACTAAATTGTGCTTCAAGTACTGCTGGCTGTCAGCTGAAAAAGTTCTCTTTTTGTATCTATTCTAGCAGGATGTAATATTTAAAAAGGCAGCTCCTATTCTAGTCCTCTCCCTTGAGTCACTTTTCTACTCTGTATAAATGGAGCTCTTTGTCTCCCCTTCCATCCTTCTCTGTACATGCTAGCTTTCCTCTATCACTAAATTGCAGAGACCTACAGCACAACTTACGTCCTGAATAAGATCACAGAATCACCAAGGTTGGAAGAGACCTTCAAGACCATCTAGTCCAACAGTTAACTAAACCACCCCTAAGCCACATCCTCAAGTGTCACATCCAGACACCCCTTCGACACTTCCAGAGACCATGACTCCATCACCTCCCTGGGCAACTTATTCTGACGTCTGACCGCTTTTTCAGTGAAAAGTTTTTCTTCAATGTCCAATCTGTACCTCGCCTGGTGCAACTTAAGGCCATTTGCTCTCATCCTTCCACTTGAGACATGGTAGAAGAGACCAATCCCCACCTCACTACAACCTCCTTTCAGGAAGTTGTAGAGGGCAATGAGGTCCCCCAAGCCTCCTTTTCTCCCAGCTAAACCCCAGTTCCCTCAGCTGCTTCTCCTAGGACATGTTTTCTAGACCCTTCACCAGCTCTGTTGCCCTTCTCTGGACATGCAGCACCTCAATGTCCTTCTCGTAGTGAGGGGTCCAAAACTGGACACAGCACTTGAGGTGTGGCCTCACCAGTGCCAAGTACAGGGACAATCACTGCCCTGGTCTGCTGGCCAAGCAATTGCTGATACAGGCAAGATACCACTGGCCTTCTTGGCCACCTGGACACACACTGGCCCATGTTCAGCCACTGTTGATCCGCATGCCCAGGTCCTTTTCTGCTGAGCAGCTTTCCAGCCCCCCCTCCCCCAGCCTGTAGTGCTGCATGCGGTTGTTGTGACCCAAGGGCAGGACCTGGCACCTCACCTTGTTGGACCTCACACACTTGGTCTCAGCCCATCAACCCAGTCTTTTCCTCATCCACTAAGTGGGTCATCTTGTCATAGAAGGAGATCAAGCTGGCTAAACAGGACCTGCCTTCTGTAAAACCATACTGTCTGGGCCTGATCCCTGGTTGTTCTGCACAAGTTGTATGATGGCACTAGGATGATCTGCTCCATGACCGTCCCCGGTACCAAGGTCAGGCTGACAGGTCTTTTGTTCCCTGGATCATCCTTCCAGCATAGATGGGTGTTATATTTGCTGATCTCCATTCAACTGGAACTTCTCTGGTTAACCAGGACTGCTGCTAAATGATTGAAAGTGGTTTGGCAAGTTCTTTCACCCTCATTACTTTTAGGTGCATCTCATCTGGGCTCATAGACTTGTGGGTGTCTAATTAGCATAGCAGGTCACTAACTATTTCCTTCTGGATTATGGGGGCTTCACTCAGCTCTCTGTCACTAAGTTCCAGCTCAAGGAACTGGGTATCCTGAGGACAAGTGGGTATCCTGAGGGCAACTGGTTTTGGCACTAAAGACGAAGGCAAAGAAGGCATTAAGTAACTCAGCCTTTTTCTCATTTCCCTGACACGGTGCTACCCTCTACATTCAGCTAAGGATGAAGACTCTTCTTAGCCCTCCTTTTGCTGCCAATGTATTTATAGAATTTTTTTTGTTGTCTTAACTGCAGTGGCCAACCTTCTTAGAAACTGTAAATTAAAAAGGCAGAAGTCAAACCCAGTTCCCACATTCTCTGCATCACTTTATATTCTGCTTCTTATATGTCTACCTCTATTTTATATTCTTCCCAACCTCCAGTGCCTGAGAATATCAGCAGATGGCTCACAGTTCAGTACTGCTTCCTAGTTTGTACAGCTTCCATTCCAATAGCTACAGGCCAGATCTCCTTAATATATTATATCTTACTGTGCAAGAGTGAAAGGTTCCTCTCTTTCAGGCCACAGAGAGAGAGACATGATGCATCAGTAGATGCCAAGAGAAGAGTGGAAGGAAATAGCATGAAAATAAATGTTCTTCCTCAAAACACAAAATATGCCTCTCTTTGTAATACAAAGACTTCCCAAACAAGAGGTGGCATATTCATCTTTAACAGCCCTTAGTGGATTGTATACCTATAAACTTGTCCGATTGCTGTCTGAGAATGCTTGAAATTTCAGAAGCAATGTTTTGTGGCAAGGGGATTCACAGTTTAGGCATATGTTATATGAAGCAACTCTTGTTAGCTTTGAACCACCTCCTGCTAGTTCCTATGGAAGATCTTATCTCTCCCGCTCCCAAGTCCTACCATGCCTGCTTAGCCTAAAACTTCTGGTGCTGGAAGTTGTTGAATTACAAAGAAAATCCTATCAACAAGTATCACTTGTCTAAATTGTTACTGAGGCCATCAAGAAAAAAAAATCAAAACAATCCCACCACCATCCCCCCAATCTCCCCACCTGCCTGCAAAAAAAAAAAAAAAAAAAAAAAAAANAAAAAAAAAAAAAAAAAAACAGACAAAAAAAGTAATTTTCCTCTGTGCTTAGTAAGAAGCCAGTAAAACCAGCTTAGCTATTGGATTTGCCTCACCTCCCCAAGACTCAAGGTCTTCCACGTTCCTCAACGTTTGCAATATTTTAAGAAACAAGAATTGAGAAGGAAGCAAATTTTCACAAAGCTGGGTTGGTATCTCCCACATTTAAGGAAGAAGAGATTCTTTAAGATAATATTTAAAAGATGAGGAAAGCTCCTTTCCATACAGTAATCAATGGCAGAAACCAGGGAAGGTTAGAAGAAGATCCAGCAGAGGAAGATAAATTTCTCTCTCATGTTCATTGACAGAGGCCTCAAATTTTCAGCTCCACGGAAACTTAGCAAAGGAGTTTCATGAGACCAGGCCTTTTTTTCCACTCTTCAATTCTACCATGCTCTGTGGAACCCAAAGAGATGAGCTAAGAAAGGAACTTACTTGTGTCTCCATGGAAAGAGGCCTTCTCTATTCATCTCTATCATGCTACACCCACTCAGAGTGACATTTCACATCAATTTTCACCTAGCTGGGCTCAGCTAAAGGGATGCCAACACTATGCAAATACACAGTAACTGCAAGGTAACTTCTCTCAGCAGATCCCAAGACCAATGAATGTCATTTCAATATTTGCCTTTCCCTCCCTTCATAGTGCAGACAGGAAAGAAACTAGAATGTTACTTAAGAGGGCAGACACCCTCAATATGCCTTTTCACACTGTTTATTTTCCATTAATATTTACAGCAAAGTCATACAATTTAATCCACAGATAGTGCTCCTGGAAGGGTGGAAAAACGAGAGGTACTGTTCTGTGTTCCTCCTCTCCTTTTAACATATTCATGTCCAATCACCATCTAAAACCAGCTGCAAAAAAAGCCAAAGTTGGGCTTTCACTGTGTTTTTTATAAGTGGACAATGGCTTTGTCAGACTCTGAGTCAGTCAAAAGTAGGTCATCTACAATCGAAAATTTTTGTCATACAAATGCTAGGATGTGCGTGTAAAACAGAGAAGCACCTGGAGAGAAAAAGATACTCAGTTTTCCCAAACACAAGTCAAGGATGGTATTCTTACTGCAGCCATCTTCATCGCTGTGGTCCCCACAGTCATTGTCTCCATCACATTGCCACTGAGCAGGGATGCATGTGCATTCACCAAAAGCACTGACAGCACACGTAAAATGATTACGCCCACAGGAGCACTCAGTGCTACTTGTAACACCTGTAAAGGAAGAAAAAAAGAAAGAATGAAAGATGTTTTGAAGTTATCCCATCTAATTTAGAGTAAACATTAACTGCAAAGTGACATCACAACTCTTCTCTGTGTACACACTACTGTATGTGAACACATCCTCAACTGCAAAGGAAAATATCCACCCTCCTCACACTGCTGAAACTGGAGATCAATTACTATGCACAGTTTCTTGGAAAGGGGCTCTTTGAAGGCAACAGCAAAGTGCAACCTGCCAAAAAGAGACTTGGGAATCAGCTGAAAAATAATTCAGCACTTATCACAAACATTCAAGGAACGCCAGGTATCAGAACACCCTTTTTATTTTACAAACTCAATCTTCTCCTAGACCACAGCACTGCTGCTGCTCTTCACTTAGTTGACACCACAATACACAGGAAAACTCTCTGAAGTAGAATCCTTGCTATTTGAAGGGTCTTCTCCAAACCCTGAACTTTAGATGCAAACCTTTTGCATGTCAGTATTGTAGACATTTCAGACTCCAGTGAAAGTGGAAAAAAACCCTTTTATTATTTACCTGTAGGCATTAAACTGTGACATTAGGCTGCGCCTAACTAACATTTATAAGAGCAAGAGGATTTTCAACTTTACAAACTGACAAAAAGCAAATGCAGTCCAAATGATAATATATAATCTGATAAGAATATTTTTTCCAGCCTTAAAGTTAGCCTGAAGACCTCCCAGCCCTCCTTTCCCACCTTCAGAACAATACTCTAACACAACTCTTGACTCTCACCCCTGTGCAAATGCAACTATTTATGATATTATCCCACATTTCCTCTTAAAAAAATCTGCCTTGAGAAAGGACAGGCTATAAACCAACCCCCCCAAAAGGAAAAGGTCATGCCTGAACTTCTGTCTGACATTATCTAGACAATCTATATAATCAATATCACTGTTAAACAAATGATTACTCTATCAATCATCAACTCCCTCAGGCTAGTCTGGTTGGATTTTTTTGCGTGGTTCCTTCCTTCTCCAATTCAAACAAACCTAAAGGTCTTAGATTAAACAACACATCATAAGGAAAGAATTACAGAGAAATACCTGCCCCAAGTGGTAATCACATACATATTGAACTATTTTCAGGCCTTTTGATTTCATTGATCTCACTCATACATCTAGTATACTTGTGATTAACCAAAAACTGTATCAATCTAAGCAAAAAGAAAAAACAAGCCTCATAATTTCCTTATTTGCCATTCTAATTGAGCAAAGCAGTATCTGCAAAATTGATGTCACACTTCTGTAAGTCTTTCAACAGTAAAATTCCCTCCAGTGAAGACATCCACTTGTGCAAGTAAAGCAAAGACTGAAGTTCAGAGGGGATGTACTTCTTACTTGAAAAAGGATTACATTATATTTCTTCTGCAACAAAACTGGTTGAAGAGGTTTCTGCCATCCTCAGCTGCCCACTCACAAATGCTACACTGCAGGTTGCAAGGTCTTAGCCTCAAACTATTTTTCAAGCTGAACTGCACCAAAAAATTGGTTGTGGGATTTCTACTCAGTCTGTCACGGGCTTAACAACCTTTTATTCTTTCGCTCATATCCACTACAAGTTATCTTTGAAAGGTTTAGTACAAACCATACATCTCAAGGTATTACTGGATACAACATAGAAAGCAGCCAACATCTGCTGTAACAAGGGATAAAGACTAAAAGAACAGGAGGTGAATAAGGAATGAAAGAGGGCAGAGTGGTAAGATCTTCAGAGGACATAACAGGTATGGCCAGGGCAATGGCTGTCTCAAAAAGACAGCAAATGGGTGATGTAGTCAGAAGGCAAAAAAACCAACAGACATCCCTAAGGAAAAGCAATTCATCATCTTTGCAACATTTCAGACTAGAAGAAATAGAGGAAATTCAGAAGGACCACAACCACCCACAAAAATCAAACAGGTTTCTTCAAACCGACAACACAGAAAATTCAGAACAAACCATCTTCTGCTGTCAGCTACAATCTTTCAAAAAGGCAGAACTAGTTGTATATTGTATCCAAAGTAGCTGCTGTTTAAACTACCTTTTCCAAAGCAATTTTCTACCATAATCCCCAAAAGCACTCCAAAACACTCATCCCAGCTACCTTAAGCTCCAATATCCCTTCCTGTTGGAGTATACAAGACCATTATAATTTAAGTTGGAAAAGATCTGAGGTCACCAAGTCCAACCATTAACCCGACACTGCCAGGTCCACCACTAAACCACATCTCTAAGTGCCATATCCATGTGCCTTTTAAATACCTCCAGGAATGGAGACACTACCATTCCCTGCGTAGCCTGTCCTCCAGTGCTTGACAACCCTTTTGGTGAAGAAATTTTCCCTAATATCCAATCTAAACCTCCTGTGACACAACTTGAGGCCATTTCCGCTCATCCTGTCACTTTGTACCTGGGAGAAAAGGCACCTACTTCCCTACAACCTCCTTTCAGGTAGCGGTGGAGAGTGATAAGGTCTCTCTGAGCCTCCGTTTCTCCAGGCTAAACAACCCTAGCTCCTTCAGTCCCTCCTCTTAAGACCTGTTCTTAAATCCTTTCACCAGCTTTGCTGGCCTTCCCCGTGAGCAGCATGGCAGTACAGCTCTGCAACAGCAAAGAAAGAATTAGTGCAGCTGTCCCAGTCTGCAAACTGTAACTTAATCTGCTGTATTGTCAAACACACAGTTCTCTTCAAAGTTGCTACTAATATTAGGTTATATATAAGCACACACATTCTAAATCTGTTCTTCTCACCTCATTAAAGTTTCTATGTTCCATCATCTCTGCTTTGTGATTTTACCATGCTACTGAAACTGTTGGAAGCTGAAGGACATGTTTTGACCCAGATACCAACACACTCTCATACGCATTAGCTGGTGTCTGTAGTGCTATTATGTAAGCATACTTTGCTTAACTATTTCGAATTACAGCCTTTGCAAATCGAATGGTTTGTGATTTGTGACCTTTAGGGGAACTAACCTTCTAGTCATTATAAACCATGATCTACTTGCACTTGTCAAGGAATGCATATGATTGTTCAGAAAGCACACCAATTCCAACCTATGAACAGTATCAGAAGCCAATCCTGGATGGCTTGTCTTTCCCAGCAAAAAGAACAAGGTGAATGAAAGCTGGCACTCCTGAAGGCAGCAGGAATTTTCTCAATGATTTCAGCATGGATAGTATTTCACCTTTGGTGTCTCATGATTACCTCCCAGTGCTCAGAGCTCCAGCGACACTGCCCGGTATCTGTAACAGTAGAGGGTCAGGAAGGATAAAGATGAGAAGCATGTTTTTTCCATCTCCAAGCGGAAGTGGTGCACTTGGTGTGAGAAGCCTTAGCAGAAGACCTACTCTCTTACCTCAAAGTCTCATTAAACACTGGGAGTGTGAGACAGAAGACTAACCAAGCGCTCATATAAAGCTCCAGTGTCACGTTTCAATCCCAGTTAGTCAGTGGGCCAGGAACAGGACGGAAATCAGCGCTCGCTGTTCAGGCAACTGGACCAACAATCAAAGCAGACATACCTAATTGCACTTCTACACATTCTTCTGGAGCAGGAACAACGAGAGGCACCTCTGGGCTTAGTAATGACAAATATTTTTCCTGAAACTTTTCATCACATTGCAGGCTTGGACATTTTACTAACTCTCTGTATTCAAAAATCTTTTCACTTATGCCGGAGGGAGAACTCCATCATGTTTTAGCAATGCAATATATACAAAACAATACAAAAAAGCTTAACAGAGATATTGCCATGTACTGAGCTGATATCACTCAACTTTCCTGGCCTCTCCTGATATCTCATGCAACCACAACACGAATTTCCTACTCTCTCACTTGCCCATGGGTACAAACAACCAAAAAATCATCTTCACTGTCTGTAGTTTGGTTCCCTCCAGATGCATAGCAGCAGGATTCAGTAACCAAACAGTTTTCTAGCAAAGTATACAAACAACCTCCAGATTTTAAAAACAGGAAGTCAGTCTAAACACAGGCCTCATACTTAACATCTGCCATCACCCTAAATTTAGCATGGCATGCTCGGTTTCTTCAGATTCCTTCCAAATATCCTCCGCATCTTCATATTGATCTGAAAAATGAAATGTCTCCTGAGGAAGGGTGAGCTACCCCCATCCCCCTTAATAGTTAGGGTCTATGTAGTTTTATTTCTAAAGTTGGCAAAGCAGTTACGTAATTTCTGGCAGAAAAGCAGAAGTCCATTATCATCCTGTTATTTCTGCATATCTTTTTGTGGGGGGAGGTGAGGGGGCAGGGCTGCTTTACCAGTAAGTTGTCACTCTGCTTCCCTCACCTCCCAGGAACTCTTCATCAGGCCAATCAATATAGCCCCATTAAGCAAAACCTAATATACAAAGCTTCATTTTGCTGATAAGGTCATTTGCAACCCTCAGAGGTATTACGGAGCAGGCCTGTATTTGACACAGATTCATAAAAATATTGACATTACAAAGAAAACTTAAGTAGACAGGATAATCAGGAAACTGGACTCTGTAGCTGTTGCTTTGATAGAAACAGCAGATTTCTGGTGGAGAGTGAAAACACTGTTTTAAGTCCTGATGGCATGCTTTATTCCAAAAAGAAAGATGCTAATCCACCATCTTCTGTAAAAACAATGACACATGGCAGCTCTTACCATTATTTTGCAGCAATTCAACCTTTGACAGGCTGTTGCTCCAAAAGGGAACCATGCAACAGTCCAGTTTGGAAGGGACCTCAAAAGATCACCTGGTCCAACCTTTTGTGGAAAATGGAGCCTGGACGAGACTATCCGGAACCCTGTACAGTTTCATCTTGAGAACCTCCAGTGATGGGGACTCTATCCTGTCTCTAGGGAGGTAGTGGGGAGGTAGTATGATTGTTCTCGCTGTAAAAAGCATCTTTTATTGAGATGAATACATTCCTGGTCTGTCAGTCTCTGGTAGCATTCTAGCAGTATCAGAATTTTCTCATATTCACATATGGATGTGAAGTTTCCTCAATGAACATCTGCAAAAGATCCTGGCTTCAACAGTCAATGCCATGCTGCCCTTCCAAGTTTTCTTTTATCAAGGTATCAAGAACCAGCAACATAGAGACTCTTCCACTCCACACCATCCTGTTGATTGTATCTTTTCCCTTTGATCCTAACACAGAACCTCTTACTGATATTTTTAAAATCAGTAGTAGTAAGTTCACAGCCGTCAGTTTGTACTGCCCTCCAATTCTTCATGTACCTGTAACACGGGATAGCACAGCTTAAACCATGGCTAAGGATCCATTACATTCTTCTATGCTGCGAGGAAAACAGCACCAAAAGCCTTAGAAAAGCCGGAACTACAAACATATTTGGCATTATTTACAGTTGCAGACTGTTCAGCTGAGAATCAGAAGCCTCTGGAAAGAACAATCATTCTCTTGGTTCAGGACTGAGTAGCATATGGATCTGGGTTTCTCCCTCTCCATGGACAGGCACCTAATTCTGGCCTACAGAAGACCTTCAATGAAAGGCAGAGATCTTTCTGCAAACCTCATTATTACAAGAGACACAACCAAAAATATCACAATACCGCCTTTTATAATTTTAACTACCATAGAAAAATGATGGGAGGACAAAAGGTATAAGTGGATATTGAATGAGTGTGAAAATACAGGACACACACTTGACACTTGAGTGACAAAGAGGGAAAAAGAAATCCAGGACTGTGTAAGAGAAATGGAATATGATTAATGGAATTAAAGGCAAAAGGAGAGAACTAAAGTCCTAGTAGTGATGGGCATAAGGCTATAGGTTTTTTTCCCACAGAGAAAGCATGGAAGGGTATCCCCAGATGCATTTTTGAACAAATCTGGAATGAGCATCAGAATATTTTGCTCTGGCTTCAACAGATGCCCTGAATTTCTTTCTTCTCTATTTTGAGAACTCATGAGCATCTGCTTGTTTACTTGGGATTAAAATTAGTGAGTTCTGGAGCATAGCCTTTAACAGTCTTTTTAACACCTTGCCCACCTGTTGCTAGAAGGCCCGTGTCAGATAACAATTATCTCTCTTTATCCACTTCTAGGCCAGGCTCACTTCTGCATTCCCATCACATACACACCTTGATAAGGGCAGATGCTGGATATGTCAGATGGTCTCGAACATAGTTCAGATGATACACTTTCCTTCTTTATCCAGCACTTCCCTGAATTCCTACAGCAAAGAAGCTTGGCTTTATTTGCTTGCCTGTCTTGAGGGAAAATGAAAATTTTGGATTCGTCTCTTACCCAAATATCAGTTTCCACTGAAGGAAAAAGTACAGTTAATCCGGCCTTAGAAGAGGGATTTGCTGACCATTGTTTAAACTCAGAGCTCTGCTGGCAAACACAGCAAAGGCAACATTAGCACAACAGCCTGATGTCAGAAGTGGCACCATGCACTGATAAAAGCCAACAGTTTTCTCTTCTTTTCTACTCCCATTATAGAAGCACCTGAAGCAGTTCTGATTGGATACCCATATGGTCTTCAAGTTGTTGAAGCCTGCCTAGACTAAAGTTAACATCCCTAGGAAGAGCAATCCAAAACTTTTCAAAGCTTTAAATGGAATCGTTACACCTTTTTTTTTTTTGAGGAAGTATGTGATAGCGGTAAGGTTAAGGAAAAAAAAGACATAAAAAACCCTCAACAAAACCACATGAACCAGAGAAGAGACTGAAGATGTTACAGCTTTTTGGTAATGGAGTATGATGCCTACTTTGGCAGTCTCCAAGTGAGAATGAAAGTTTCCCAGACCTAGAAGTTCCCCTTTCAACTTGAAAAAGCAGAGATACCTCAATCCTGAACCAGCTTGTTCTCAATTAAACACGTGACTGAACAAAGCGCTAGGGAGAGGCACGTTATCAAGCACAATCACTTCCACTTACCATATTAAACTGCACAACTACACACCTTAGACCTCAAAAACGTTACACTTAATATGAGCACAAGGAATAGAAAGCATAAGGAAGAGAAATTCCACAGGACATCTGCTAATTAACACTTGAAGAAAATAAGGGGTGCAACAAAGTACAAACTGACTGAGCGTTGGTGCAATGAGTCTATGACTGAGGTAGAGTGAGACTGGAACAGAAGCTGTATTTTCAGAAACACTGCAGGGGGAGTAAAATAGAAGGACTTCAAAAACATGCTTGAGTCTCTGGAGCCCAGTTCTGATCCCACAGAGGTAAAGACCAGCAATCCCACTGAAAACCTCTACCTGCACCCAGTGAATAGGAAAGCATTTACAGAAACAACTATTGGGAAAAAAACCAGAAGAAACATTTGATTTGAACATTAAAAAACTCAAGGATCAAGAAGCCATTGTTACAGTTCCTTCTTCCAAAATTATAAAGTCATAAATGAACACCTTGCAATAATCAATGTGACTATAACTGAGGCCTCTAGATACTTGTCCTAATTTTATCTGTATCTTCTACAGCACTCGACAAAATTACTTCTTCCCTTCTAGAAGTGGGTATACTACTATTATGCCACCACAGTGTACTGAGGCTTAATGTTCAATCTGTTTCTACATATACAGAGTCTTTGAACAGAAGGTGCATTATTATTGCCATGAAATCCTACTCAAAATCTTATTCAGATTGGCTAGGTTACCAGCAAACATAGATCAAAAAAGTCAGCTGAAGGACCATAAACAAATGATAATGAGAAACGGCAGCAAGTCAAGCTGCAGGGGGTAGAGACAGCTAGTAGGTATTATAGGGATCAGCATTAGATCCAGTCCCATTAAATAACTTCATTAATGATCTGGAAGAAAGAATAAGTATCAAGTTAAAGGAGCCTGCAAATGATACCAAAATAGGAAATATTCTGCTCCAAACACAACAGAGGAAAAAGAAGTAATATAGAAGGGACCTTAGAATATTAGAATTATGGGCAGGAAATTAAGATTCAACCTTCAAAAAAATATTTTCTTAAAGCTAGTGCATCTGGTGGAAATTAATTTGAAACAGATTGAACAAATTACTAGAAAAGGCTGGGATGCAGCAATGCCTGGAAAAATCAAGGAGCAATAATAAAAGACTAGCCACTGGTTTCTGCTATGACACAATATGGCAGCCAAAAAAAACCCTTTAAGCTAAATATGCATAAATGTCACATCATAGAGGAAGAAACTTTCCCCCCACATTTGCAGAAGTGGAATATAAGATTCCATATGGATAAGGTCCATACTGAGGCTTGTACAGGGAAATCAAGCAACATATTCTAACCACAGTAACAAAATGTTCATCAAAGGTGTGTTATGGCACGCAGTTCCCTCAAGACTCTGAAAAGATTGTTTGAAGCCTGAACTAACGTGGTATATTTTTATTCCCTGCTGACTGTTTAGTTATTGAAATCAGACAAAAGGCAACAACTACTGAGTCCATGAAATTTTTTTCTGAATAGGAAATATATTATCCTCTGTTTCCTGAGCAACTTCTTAGTTGCCTATGTAAGTAGCTCATGGTGGACAACACATGAAGTCCCAGTATAGAAACAGGAACCTTTCAACCACTAAAGCATGTTAAACATATCAAAGTGTCAGCCTAAAGTCCCTGTCCAAAAGTAGGCATGAAGTATCAGGTAAACGAGAGCTATTTCAAATCGACCGAGAAATTTTAATAGGCAAGGCTAGACAGGAGAAAGCTGTATCTGAGTGACCACATCTGGAGTGCTGTGTCCAGTTCTGGGCTCCCCAGCACAAGAGAGACGTGGAGCTCCGGGAGCAGGTCCAGTGGAGGGTTATGAAGATTAAGGGGCTGAAGAATCTCTCTTATGAGCAAAGACTGAGGGAACTGGGCCTGTTCAGCCTCAAGAAGAGACAACTGAGAGGGGACCTCATCAATGTCTATCAGTATCTGAAGGGAAGGTGTCAGAGGATGGAGCCAGGCTCTGCTCGGTGGTTCCAAGCAATAGGACAAGAGGCAACGGGCAGAAACTGATGCACAGGAAGTTCCACTTAAGCGTAAGAATTTCCTTTCTGTGCAGGTGACCAAGGACTGGAACAGGTTGCCCAGAGAGGTTGTGGAGTCTCCCCCACTGGAGATACTCAGAAACCATCTGGATGCAATCTTGTGCCATGTGCTCTAGGATAATCTTGTATGAGCAGGAGGTTGGACCAGAATATCCACTGTGGTCCCTTCCAACCTGACCCATTCTGTGACTTTTTTCACCAGCCCTCCCTTCAGAATCCTATGCAGCTCTTTCCTGGGAACACCAGAACTACTTTGTAAGAACCTGGTAAAACACCTCAACTTTAATTTCCAGAACTTTTGGCTGAAATGTGACCATACAGCGACACATTTAGCATATTTAATAGCCATAAATGGCAAATCGCCTTTCTGTAACTACAAGGCTCCCTCAAACATTTGGAAGTGGCAGAAGAGTAGAAAATGCAGGTTTTGTTCTGTAGCTTCACATGCCTGTCAATCACTGTTGACATTCAAGAAACCAAGCACCATATCAGCCTCCTTTCAAACATTATGTCCAATGTTAACAGAAACAGCCCTTTCAGAAATGGCTTTGAGCCTTTCAAAAGATCAGAATTCAGTATGATGGTTCTCCCACTCTCTCTACAAGTGTGTACAAAAACATTAGATAGTGTGAGCATCTGTTTGTTTTACCAAGAATCTATGAAGGTGCAAAGACCTCAGAAAGCCATGAGCTGCAGCATGCTACCTCTGACATTTTGCTTCTTACCTCCAAAGCCCTTACTGGAAGAGACTGAGCCTCCTATATACCTTTAACCCACATACTTATATTTTCTCTGTGGACTAAATCATTTTTCCTGCCTCTAAACATGGATTCCAAAGAGCAGGAACATTATGTTTCCCACCTTGTGAATTTTTTTTCATGTTACTGTTAAAAGCATACCTTCAGTCTTGGCATTTCATTACCTGTAGATTTTCTCTTAAGTAGAGAGCATGTCATCCATTTTATATTATGAAGTGCAGAGTGATACCTGAAGGATGCCACCAAGAAACATGCTTTGCTGATTTTAACATGAAGGAGCATTTCCTTACACAGCTGTAAGTTCCTTTGCAACAGCATGCCAATAGAGAACTGCAACAAAGAATCCAAGGGACTTACCTCAGCACTAAATTACTTGTCATGCAGGATCATTCCACTCAAGCACATTAAAACAGAAATGAAATACCACTCAGAAATGGACAGAATAATAAAAGTTTGTTACTGCATAACATCACTCAAGGACATCATCATCCAACCTAGAACAGTGCGGGAATGTTTAGCTGGACCGCAAGGGCCTGACAGGCACAGCTACATGACTCAGACCCTTTCAGAATACACACACATGCTAGACAAACACTTTACCACCTTAAGCCTACATCATGCTTTGCAAGAATTAGTCACTTGAACAACATGAAACACATAACTTTCCATTTCTTTCACTGTGATGTTTTTTTTTTTAAACCCACACACTAACAACCTCTACCCTTTCCTGTTTCATAAAGGTTGCAAACAATTTACTGCTCATTTATCATGAATCATGCAGTACACTAAAATTTAGAAAATAATAGCACAACAGCAGAAATGTTACCAGGTGACCTTCACAACTGCTAAGTGCCAGCTGCAGAAGCAACCTGCTGTTTTAAGCCGATAATCCACAGGAAAAAGGTATTTCTGTTGTATTTCACCTACTACAGTCACCTATGAGTTTCACTACCATGACAGCACTTATGAATGAAGGTCACTGAACAGTCAGAAATCTTCCTCCTATATCGAAGTCCATGGAGGTGAAACACTGGAGTTTGTTTTCCCAGTTACAGGGCGGAAAACAGTGGCATTTTAAGTTCTGTGAGCTTTCCTTTAACTTTTCCATTACTTCATAGACGGATTTCTCTCATCCTTGTAGTAATTATCCTAAAGTGATCCTTACATTATCTCAGCTACAGCAGCACCAAAGGTTTATTATAGTCACAGTAAGGTATGTTGTCACTTCTGGGAAACAACCTGGAAGAATCAGAATCCCAGAGCTATTGCAGCAATTCTGAGGCTTAGCAAACCTTCCCCTTCACTGAACAGAGAAGAATGCAAGCAGCCTACAAGACCTAATGAAAACCAGCTTGGCATCTGCCACTCATAACTACAATATGAGAAAATAAAGATTTAATTTGAATACATGCATTCCTCCCTCTTCTACTTCACTTCTCTTCTTTTAAGTAGCTCGAGTATTAACTCTGAGGGCAAACAAACAATCAGTACTTTTCCAACATTTATTCTGCTTCTGCTCCCATTCCGGTCATGTCCTCTTCCAAGCTGCAAGCATCCTTAAGATTTCACTGAATTCCTTGCTTCACAGCTGAGAAAGACATAGCTGTTATCTCACCATGTATGGACTAACTAAACATGAATTGAGCTGAAAACAAGCAAAGAAAAACTCACTCAGTTTCCAGTTTCATACAGCATAGGTATACATCTTCCTGTCTGCACATAGTCTTGAACAGTAACAGCTTCCGACCCTGACAAAGGCTATTAAGGAACCAGTTACAGGTCACAGCATTAACAAAACCTGAAATTAATGCCAGTTTATTTTAATCTACTGGCTGTAAACTGCACTGATTTACCTGCAGTGTCATGAGCAGGGCAAAAGGAAAATGGAATGGTCAAAAGGCAGCAGGTAAGAGAAGGAAGCACCACTGCCATCTTTGCTTGAAAAGTTGTGCTCAGAGGCTTCAGTGATCCAAGAAAAACTAAAAGTGGCATTTTTCGATATGGGTTGCAAGGATATATGTACTTAGGGAAATTCAGAATCCAGCCACTTCCTTACCACAAAGTCTTCAAGAAAATCCTTTTCCTTTTGATTCACAAACTCCTCAAGCTTTTAGTTTCTTCTGCCACACCACACATGGTCTTTGTTAATTACTGCATCAGTGCTTGTCCAGTGCTCTCTGGATTTACAAAGTACCCATAACCACGCTCAATACAATTTGGAAGCCATTTTTAATCTGTCTTCAAGCTTTCACCCTGCATTGGCTCTCTGAACTACTCTGTTTGTCCCACAGGAAATTATCAGCCAGCTTCTTTCATCTTTCAGATGCTCCAGGCACTGGACAAGCTGTAAGGACATTCTACCCTCCAGAACTCTCCAAAACCCAGAAAATGCTTTCGTTTGTCTAACCTCTTCAAGACTTCTGTCTTGATCAATCCCAGAACACACCCATACCAATAGCCATATGCTTCTTTTCAGGTCAAAGTGAAAGCACTGAAAAGTCTTCCTTTTCAAGGAACTTTAGGTTCTAGCTGGACTGCATTCGTCCAGGCACATAATGCAAAGAGATCAACTCTGACTCCAAAGAAGCCCATTTTGGCTTTTGAGGGCTGCAGTCAGATTCTTCCCATCATTATGGCATGATACAAAAAAGACCAGGTTCCTGGACAAGATAGAGACTGTTGTCTTATACAGAGATCATTTTAAGGAGTTTATTTCGGTCCTCTATAAAGAGGCCCTCATGTTAGCAGTGGAGGATCTGAGCTTCGTAGCTTTCCAGCTCTGCCACACGAGAGACTGGGAAGCCAACCACAACAGCTCGGCTTAGCAGAGGAGTCCTCCAGGGAAGGGATAGGATACACAGTGTGGTTTTGTGGCAATAAGGGGGCAGGAGCTTGTTTTTGCAATCCCACGGGCAGGAGGACTTCAAAAGCACAAACCGCAAGATAAATGGAGCTATCTTGGGACAAAGAGTTGTTCTGTATGTTGTTTTCTAAAAAATAACTCCACACATGATATTATGTTGCCCTCAGAGGATGAGGGGCAAAGGGGCAATTATTAACTGGCCAGATTGAGCTGGAAGAACAGAGCTGGGTCTGGCAAAGAGAGAGGTACCACACAACCACAGAGACATCACAGCAACTGTGCTGCCTACCAGAGAACTGCTTTAACTTAAAAGTAAAAAAGAAACCTTTACCAGCAATACTTTTTAAATATATATATATGCACACATACACACACACGTGCACTCAAAAACACAAGTTTAATGCAAATATGTTTTATGGGCTCAGGTGGGATAAGTTCTTTCTAAAAGAAATGCCAACAGGAAGAACAAGAACGTCAGTGTTGGGGTTACTGCAGGGCAGCTATACTGTAATCAGCCCCTATTTAGCCCACCCACATTTGTTTGCTTTCAGGGCAGCCCATGAAGCACCGACCCACACCTCCCACAGCACCTGGACTTCAGACTCCTTTGCAACACTTAAAAGTGGTCATAAAAGTCTTCCTCTGCTTAAACTGGAAGTCTCAGGTGCTGCCTCTACAAACCTGCAAGTTCCACAGCTCATTTATACTCACACCCCAGGAAAATTAACCACAACAGCGAAAAGCACCAGAGGATCCCTCACAGCCAGTTTCATACTGTTCACATAGGGCTTCACTTTCAATTACATAATAGCAACACCAGCGAGGCAGGCAAAGGAAGACACACAAAAAGCAAAATGGCCCAGTCATGGAACCACATCTTTCTAGGTATGTGTGTGGTCTCTACTATTACAGTGTCAAGTTGTTTTTTTCTACTAATGAACAGTTTCAACAGCTCTTAAAAAGCTGGAAGTATTATCTTCAATACAGGAGCAAAAAATGGAAGCCAAACAGCACAGAACTGAGTATTTGGGTGCCTAAGTCAATTAAAATCAGTAGAAAATTAGATATTTAACTATCATTACTCAGCTGGCCTAAGAGATTTAGACCTGACTCTGAATATTACAAAATACTCATACCTCCCACCACAGGCAGTCTTCGTGCTTGGAAACCTGAGCCTTAAGTGACTTCCCAAAGAGCTTGTGGCCAAACTGAGAAATTAAAGCAGACCCTACCCAGTCCACTTCTTAACCAGGGAACAATTTGCCCTTCCATACCCAGGTTCTTACCCCAGAGAGCTTACTGAAACAAACTTGCAGGAAATCAAAGCCACTATTGCACAAACATGGAAGGATTTACACACACTTTTTGGGAAGTCAAAATTACACCTCCTGCTCCACCTCACCAGTCTGCCCCTCTATGCTCCCTAACCCAAATTAAGTCAGATCCAAGTCCTGCTTCAAAAAAAAACGGTCAGAGCCTGGCTCCTGAGACCCTCCTGGGGGTTCCCAAGTTCCTGTATTAGCCTTACAATTCTTAAAAGGACAACATTAAAAGGAAGTCCAGTCCTGAGGCCACTTAATCTAATAAACACTGGAATTAGATTTCTTCTCAGTGAAGAGGCTGTCCGCCTGATGGCACAAAGCCAACATTTAAATGCTACTGTTGCTCAGAGCCCTAAATTAGTTTTGGATCTGGGGAGTTTGCCTTGAGCTACAGCCAAAAGAAACATAGGAACTGGAGGGAAATTTGTTAAACGTTAACAGAGCTGCAGGAAAGGACTACAGCAGGGCTAGTAGGTGGCGGGGAAGAAGGAAGGGAAGCCACAAACGAACAGCAGAAAGAGGAACAAGAAGACATGGGAAGCGAGCAAAGACTAAGGAGATTTTTGTACAGAAGTGACTCCCCTGTCCAACTGCATACTCAGCTGCATGAACAGCAGACTTTTAGAGTCCTACTTGCTCACAGGGTTTCTTGCACTACAGTGGTTAACATCTACCTTCCCCTATGTTCAAAACACAGAATCTCAGGAAACTCTGTCATTCCTGATTCCTTGGGCTACACTGATGCTGAGTTACCATGAAATTTGACTCTCATCCGTGGTCAGCTGAGAGTAAGTGAATATTTCCAGTATCCCTTGACACAATCTCAAGAGATCCCATGTTCTCAAAGGGAGTGGTACACAGTTGTCTGCAGGAACAACTTCTGCAGCAGGCTCCTTTTCAGGCTGGGGGAAGCATGGCTGGAAAACTGCCCAGCAGAAAGGACCTGGAGGTGCTGGTTGACAGTGGCTGAACATGATCCAGAGCGTGTCCAGGTGGCCAACAAGGCCAATGGCATCTGGCCTATATCAGCAATAGTGTGGCCAGCAGGACCAGGGCAGTGATTGTCCCCCTGTCCTTGGCACTGGTGAGGCCACACCTCAAGCGCTGTGTCCAGTTTTGGGCAACTCACTACGAGAAGGACACTGAGGTGCTGGAGCACATCCAGAGAAGGGCAGTGATGCTGGTGAAGGGTCTGGAGCACATGACTTATGAGGAGCAACTGAGGGTGTTCAACCTGGAGAAAAGGCGGCTCAGGGGAGACCACTACAACTCCCTGAAAGGAGGTTGTAGTGAAATGGGGGTCAGTCTCTTCTCCCAAGTAACAAGCAACAGGACAAGAGGAAGTGGTCTCAAGTTATGCATGGGAAGGTTTAGTTTAGGAAAAATTTCTTCACCAAGAGTTTGTCAAGGATTGGAACAGGCTGTCCAGGGAAGTGGTAGAGTCACCATTCCTGGAGGTATTCGAAAGACACGTAGACATGGCACTTAATGACACAGTTTAGGGGGGGACTTGGCAGTACTTGGTTAACAGTTGGACTCATTGATCTTAAACGCCTTTTCCAACCTTAACTATTCTATGAATTGGAAGGAATGAAGAGCTTTAGAGAGTAAAAAGCAATCCCTCTGTCATTTTCCCAGAGCCCACAAAGGACCTTTGTTTGCTCCAACCGTATCTCCACTCTTTCCACTTCTCTACAGAAACATTTCCAAGCCAGTGGGCACACATGTGCACAGGGTGCTGTAGAAAAAGATAAAACGACTGGAGAGCACACTCATTAGAGGCCTTATGTGCCATCCTGTACTGTGCCACACTTGAAGCTGAGCATTGCTGGGGGGCAAGAGCATCTGCCCCCCCCATCTCCTCGCACTGCAACAGAGACCCCTTTCAAAGCTTGAAGAGTCTATTTGAATAAATCATCAGTGCTTCTCAACAGAAGCAAGCTACAAACAGGGTATTAAAGAAGAAGAGAATGAGCAGAGAGCATTCAACCATGTCCAGACACTACATCAGATGAGCAAAAAAATAGGTTAAAGAAAACCACAAGTATCACAACATGGAATTTTTTCAAAACTTGTAAAATTAAATCAAAATATAATAAAAATGAATTTTTAGTCCTAGAAAGGGGTTTCTAAGCATTCTTAAATTCCATCCCATCCCTGCTGAGACAACATATGTCCGAGCTGCCATCCACTTTCCACACCAGTCCCCAAACTGAGCTCAACTACAGCTTTGTTCTCACACAGATTATAGCATTCCTTTACATACTTACCTAGCTTTTTCGTTCTTCATGTTTCTACCAAGTTCTTTTGCAACATTCCCCAAGCAGTTGGTGGAACTTTACAGGTCTCTTCACAGAATTTCTCCTACTGCCACATTCAGGATTGCATAGAAGGAGAGACAGATATGGGTGGACAAAGGCTACTGAATTCTGCAAAACTATTAAAATATAGCCAGTAACATCTGAGCTAATCCTCATACAACCTCTCCACAAACAAAATGACCCTAAACCCTATTTTCATTCTTCAGTCCCTTGTCTCTCATGAGATACAGCCTGTTTACAGGTCTCCTGCTGTGCACACAACTGCTTCCCCAAATGACAGAAGTCCTCTCTCATACAAACACGTATACACAGACTGAGCAATGTTGACTCCGGTGAGGATCCCCCTCCCCCATTAGCCTTGTAAAGGGTTAAGGCCCAGTCATCACACGCTGGTCGGCTGACAGCTTTATGTCTGTAATGTCTGTGTGGGTTTCAGACTCTCCCTTTAATCGGGTTCCATTGCAATTAATCAGTGGGTTTCTTTATAAGAAAAATAATAATAATAATAAAAAACGGCAAGCATTCTATTCAGCCCAATTCAATCTGTCCAGCCAAATCTCACGACCAGCTGGAATGCCCCTTTCCTAGCCTGCCCAGCAGGATGCCCAAGAATGGCGTGTGAACGTTTCTCTCTGCTCCTGCTCCAGCGTTAAAATGAACAATAGTCCCTGCCAGTGTCATTCTTCAGCAATTCATCCCTTCCTGTCGCCAGACTCTTTCGTTCCTTCTTGCCCCTTCCACCTTTTTTGTATCAAAAACAACAGCAGATCAGCAGCAATATAATAAAATAAAATTGTATTTACTTGGGAGATTTGAGGGAAGGGGCAAGAAGGGGGTTGAGAAGAGCAAGAGCCCCCACCCCCCTTCAGCAACGAAGACACCAAAAGGGAGCGTTCTCAAGCCCCAGCTGACCTGCTCCGCTCCATGCCTGGTTTCCCTGCTGCAAGGAACATCAAATTTGCCAGGGGGGCTGTAGGGGAGACAGGGCCCTTTTCTTCTGGAGGATGTTGGAACTGTAACTACAGAGAGGCAGTTTCCGGGGGGAAATTAACATGGATCTCAACTCATGTTCCCTGTGTTTTTCATCTGCAGACCTGTGGCCTTTACTCAACTTTCTCATTCAAGAGGGAATGGGTCAAAAGAGGCTGAATGAGGCTGCAAGCCCAGTGTTATGAGAGACCTGGACCTCCTCTTCCTGAAGGAGCAGAAAGGAACTGCTATGGGATGATTCCAAGTTAAAATATTGTATTACATGCAAATAAATAAATAAATAAATAAATAAATAAATAAATAAATAAACAAACAAACACATACACTCCTCAACAGAGGAGGAAATGTGTAGTGTAAAAAATTAGACAGCATTGAATGGTCCACAAGGAACAGGTTAAACCACAGAGGAAGCAGTAAACACCATGCCATGAGAGACACCCCCAACACCAGCTCTCCCTCCATTGAAAGGAAATTAGGGGCCAAGGCCTGGAAGATTTTAGTAAATTTAGTTTCATAGGTGTGAATTTAAAAGGGTTGCTTCCTGGTACACAGAACTGAGCAACAGTCTGGCAAAGACAGTACCTTATGCAGCATGCTTCAGAAGAAAAATCCAGCTGCTATTGATTACACAGGACATTTAAAATCCATTATAATTACACAGGACATTTAAAATCCATTATAAGCAAGTTAGAAAAAGCTTTAACGAAATCCCAGAATTAAACTCACCTGCACAGCTTCTGGACTTTCATGGCACCACACAATCTCCATATTATTTGCAACACAAACTCCTGAACTCGATGCACAATTATTGTACGGTATTCATCACCAGAACAGTCAAGCAGCCCATAAACACAGATTCACCTTCACATCTTACTGCTTTAAATGGTATCATCGGCTCCGTTTTCTAGATCTCTGACAGAGTCCCATGACAGAAACCCAAGTGTCCAACTTATTTCCAAGTGTCCAACTTGAAAAGCCAAAGAACAGTTTGCACAAGGGTTGGATGCTGGTAAAACACTACAGAAGGAAAGGGGAGTAACACAGGTGATACGGAGGTAAAACACGGTGCCAAACAGGTCATCCTCAGGCCTCTCAAACTAGCAAATTCCCTTTTTCTAAGAAAAAGGATGGGCCACGGAAAAGAATATGGAAGACAAAAGTTGCTTTGTGGGTGAGCCACTATAGGAAAGCGGGATTTGGGACTAAAAGGTGTAGGCTAGATGTATGAGCTAGATGGAGGAAAAGAGAGCACAAGCCAGAGTGTCCCATCTCACACCCATTATCCAGAACCCTCCTTCTACCTGCCCACATTCCCTCATTTCTTTCTGTCTCTTAACAAGCTTCTCTACCTCTATAATCTTCAATTCTCTTCTTCAACTTTTCCGTCCTAAACTTTACTCTTTTTTTTCCCCCCCCTGAAAAATGCCCATAAATTCAAACTTGGTTCAAATCAAGTTACCAAGTTCAAATCAGGTGCCAGCACAGTCACTTTTTTCTCTGTTCCCACTGAGTACAAATATACAAGTTTAAGCCAGGTGCAAGCTGATGGCAAAAGAATAGTTATTTTCCATCTGGATCACTTAGCTACCAAAAAGTTAACCCTTTAAAATTACCTGGAATAATTTGACCAGGCAGACAAGTTGTATTATTCGGTATTTAACATCACGCAGCTGCACTGTTCTTGCATGCATCCCTTGTGGGAAGACACACTCAGCTCTCCACACTATTTCTTGCATTGCAACACAATCTTCAACGCTGCTTCGTGGCACACAGAAATAGCCTCCTGCAGCTGCCTCCTCCTCCTCCTCATGGCCTGTAGGCCAGTAAAGAAGCACTCAGCCCAGAGGGCAGCCTCTCAGAAGGCATTCTCTAAGCAGAGTTCCTCTGGAGCCCTTTGCTTGGGGCAATAATTGGAGCAGAGCTCCTGGGTAACTCAAGCCTGTCACCGGATAGTCAATGTCCACCACAGAGAGTGTCAAAGGCGCTTTTGCTGGCAGGTTTTTAAACTCCAACTCAGCACATACAAGTACTGATTGAAATTTTTCAATATTAGAAATGCTTGGATATTTGCAAAGTATTTACAACTCCACTATTCATGGGTGAATTTCAGAAACCAAAGAATCCTTAAGCTTCTTCTGGTTTTGGAATGTTTGGGTTTTTTCTTTTTTTTTTTTAATTTCTGGAGCATGAGAGCCTCTTTAACATTCTTAAACTTTTCTGTACTATGGCAAGATTTTAAACATGGAGGGGAGAAGCGCTCTCTCTCCATCCTTATTCTCCAAACTCACTGACTCATTTCTAACTCAAGTTTCATAGACAGTTTTAAGCAGAAACTCTTCTCTCTCTCTCCCTCAAGTTTCAGTCTGGAAAGTTAGAAATTGGTGACACTTTAATGAACTGAAAGAGAAAATCAGGCAAGGATTGGAAGAGGCTTGGCCCCTAATGCACCAACTCCTTTCCTACATATCATCCCCCTTCTACTCCAGAAGTATCAGGAACTTTTTTTGTAATATCTAATTCACTAACACAGTCAAGCTGAACTCAAAGCAACTGTTCTCAACTTGTGCTTAATTTAAAGACTTAGGTTTCTACTCTAGTTTTCAGGACAAATTGCTCCCAAAATCTTGTTTGTTTTTCCAGCCACATCAGTTTGGTCTAACTAAGGTTGTTCTCTTTTCCTACAAACCTTGCCTCACTAGTAGTTGTGATGCTCTAAGGATAGAATGCTGCTACAAATGCGCTATCATCAGTAATAGAAAACGAAGGGGCAGTCACCAGATGCTAGCAAGGGTAAGAGTGCTTGAACATCTTCATAAGGACAGATGTCATTCTATGTTCTTTTTACTCAGACCTGTATTTGGCCTATCAGTAATTTCCTCCCACAAACAAGGATTCATATTCTGTGCTCATCTCCAAATGAAAGGCAAGGATATCCCTTATTTAAAAGCATTGGTTATATCCATGCTAAGAACTTTACTCTCAGCTTTACCATTGCACAGTAGTCTCACTCATCCTGCATCTGGCCCTGGAGAGAGAGTCCAGAAAGCTCAGTCTCCATACGTGCAGCCCCTAGTTATGCTCAGTGTGAAGCATCTGTGCAGCTATGACTTTAGAGCAGAAGTACTCCCTGTTCTGGGAGAACACTGACACAGGTAAGCATCTCCTGCCCAAATTTAATTTCTGACATAACACACCTGGAAAAAGGATTATGCTCCTGGTATCATTCCTACTGTAACACAAACATCAGGTCTAAGATGACATTTGAACCTTTAATACACATGCAACACAGCTTAACCAATGTAAGAATTTAACTCCAAACTGTGGAAATGCCAAGCTTGCTGCCAGCCCTACAGAGGTGGAAAGGAATGTTTAATGGAGGTGGCCTGGCTAATTTTTCCTCATAATGCTACAGAGAAGTGGGCTCACATGATCTCTTCTCGATCCAGTCAAGCAGTTTCATGCTGTTTAGGTATCTCCACTGCAGCTTTAGAAAAGGGGGACAAAACCAGCACATAGATATAAGCCTACCTGTCTATCCCGGGGCTATAGCAGTGGACTCAAGTGACATCCAAGTCCAAAACCTACCAGACAGTGAAGGTGAAATAGTTTGCTTTAAAGAGACATCACTTCTCTGATTTCTTCCGGTCTAGAGCTGTGACCCAGATCAAATAAACTAGAAATTGAGAGATAATTCACAGGTAATAGAGAGAACCGGAAATCAAGCACACCCTACAGAACAGCTAAGCAGAAATAAGCTAGACATACTTAGCACAAAAAAAGGCTGTACTTTCAGTTTACACCAACACTTTGGATTAAACTACACAGAAGGGGCTTGCCAGCTATGCTTCCTACTTAAAGAAAAACAAAAAAAAGTAGACTGGCTGAGCTGAAACTGCTATGCGCTGTCTGCCTTAATCTCCCTTCTCCTTCAGACCCAACACTGACGCTCCCCAAACCCTCTCCAGCTTTAGCATGGATGCTGACAAAGGTTCCTTTTAGAAGCCTGGACCACAGAAGCCAGAGACAAATCCGTCCACCCATATCTATTTTTGTCTCCTTTGCATATACAAAATTTCATTCGCCCTCCTACCTCTCAAACCCATCTCACCCTCCTCCCCTCAAAAGCGATTAAGGAAAAGCTGTAGAAATATTTGCCCAAAGCTGGAGCCTGTTGCTGGGCCCAGCTGTATTGTTGGTAGAAATACACACAGCAAACTTTCACTGTGAGGAGCCCTGCGGGACTCCGGGCACTTCGGGGAGGCTTTGTGAGCCCAGCTCTGCATGCACTAGCCAGGCTATTGTGAAAGGGAAACAGAAAAAAGTGTTACAAACCCCAATGCTCTCCCACTCTCGCCTCCCCCCACCTCCCCATGTGCCCCCCTTCCACCAGCCGCCACCTTCCCCAAGACAAATCGAGAGGGGAGGGGGCCACTGATGAAGAGACTGAAAAGGTTTCCTCAGTTAGATTTAAGGCAACAAGTCGGGGTTGCAAGGAGTCCTTTATCCACCAGGGAAGCCTCCCACTGCTCCAGAGCTGGGCCGAGCGGGGATCCTGGGGGCCAGCTTTCTGAAGGCTGCCATTGATTTGTCACTGATGATAAGTGAGGCCGGAGTCGTTCCCACCATCGCCTGCAGAGGGGATGACTCTCCCACAACGCCCGGCAGGGGAGAGGGGCGGCAAATGAGGAAATGCAGAACCCAATGGTTGAAAAAATCCCAAATGGCTATTTTTCCTCTAACGAGCTGCAACAAAAAGGAGCAACCGTGCTGAGACCGAGGCAGGGGACAAGAGGCAACAGTGCATAGGGGCAGCACGGTCACTCGTCAGTGGACAAACCTTCCCCAGGGAGAAGGACCAGGGGGGATTTCTTCAGCCTTAGCCTCCAAAGGGCCTCGCAGTGCCAACTCGGTCAAACAATATTGCTTCAAAACCTCTCCAGCTGCTCCCTTGCCAATAGCTTTTAAACCTGTTCTATTTACATAGAGACACTCTTCTCTCAAGCACATGCTGCTGGAAACTCGTTCTTCTGCTTTTTGGGAGGGGAAATCTTTTCTCACAGTACTAAATAAATGAGAGAGGCTAATGAAGCACCATGTCTAAAAGGTGAATTCCCAAAGCAACAGGAGATCTTAAAGGAGCACCAGAGCTCCCCCAGGGAACATACAAATAGAGCAGCAGCTGCCTGGGCAAGACCAGATGCAGATGGGTGAACTGAAAGCAAGACAAAAGGTGGAGGGGGAGGAAGGCTGAAAGACAAAAAAGAAAAAATCAGCAAAAGAAGTAATGATCCTTGGCCTTTCTGATGTAACTAGTTAGGAAAAACCATCAGAACTGGTCCAACTTGCATTATAAAATGTCTCTCTTGTGGTTCAAGACACTGAGGATGTTTAGAAGCAAATAGGACACCTTTCCTTCCTTTCCCTGCCCTCAGCAAAAGCCCTCAGCTATCTTCTGCCCTGGCCAGGCTGAGGCACACAGGCCTTGTAACACAGCCTGAAGAGCAAGAGGCATGTCTCCATAGGGAAAAGAGAGTCATGCCCGCAGCTTCCTTCCAGTTCAATCAGACTAGACCCAGCAATCCAGAGGATCTTATCTGGCAATACATTACCTCAGGACACTTGTGCACAGTTCCTAAAGCACCAGTTTATAACCCAGCACGCTAAAATAAATGGAAGTTGCCAGGCTGTAAACTGTGACATTCAGCAATATTTTACCTCATATTCAGCCACTCAGAGGCACAGGGTAGATCACTGGGAGTAGTAATTACTTCAGATATTCTAGTTAAAATGTCTTGGTATACAAGAGAGCACAGCCTCCATGGACCCTTAAGCTGAGAATGAGCACAATATCAGAATCTTAACAGATAAAATCCAGTCAAAAAGCTTCATGAGTTTAAACATCAAAAAACCCCCAAAAACCCCACCCCAAACCTCATTCATATTTGGAAAATAGCTGGCAACCAGTTAGCTCAAAACACAGGTTTAACATGCTTCTTTCCAGAAATATCACTCTCTAAACAAGCAGCCACATCCTAAACCAAAGAAAGCTTCTGAGCAGTCCTAAAGTGCAACCCAATTAAAGCCCATTAAAGACCTCTGCCTCCTAATGAGAGAGGAGTAAACATCTCCTGGGCTTGATGAACTAACAACTCAGACCACTGCCACTGCTTGGGGATCTGGAAATAGGCTTATATCCAGTAAGACTCCAACTTGCACACCCGAATAATCTCAATAGCTACATGAGAAACAGGATTAACAAAGCCAGTTTCAGATGGATTAATCTCTAACAGTCAATTCTGATGCATCTGTTGCCAAATGGAGGGAGAGGATTCTTTCATGTCTAACAAAATGCAGACTCATGAGGAATCTTCACCCACGGCCAAGTCGCTTCTGTGGTCCCTTCCCTTTATTGTGCTGCCTGTTTCCATGAAACTTCTATTCTGTAGGACCAGTTTTTTTGGTGAGAAGATACGCACACATATTGAAATAACCATTGCGTCCATACAAAAGCAGGCTAAAGATGCCTGCGGATTTTTCTCATGAGAAGAGTCTGTATTAACAATATTATTAAGAACTGCTTCTGATACTATTTCCTGGACCAAGTTCCAGGATTTGAAGTGCATATCTGAATAAAAGATTCCTCATAAAGCTCAGAAACCATTTAAGTAGACACATCATTCAGCCCCGGAAGAAGAATTTTTCATACTTGAAAAGCTTTTAAACTCTTCTGTGTCCTCCATGCAAGCATGCTTCCTTTTGCTAGAACCATGATCTCAGGGCCAAAACCCATGAATAGGCAGTGTGATGTCTCCTGTCTTACAGATGCATTTACCACAATGACTCAAGAGCAATTTTCCTTCTGTTATTCCACCATACTTTGGGGAGTAGGGTACAACAGACAAATCAAGTTGAATCAAGCTTTTGAGCCAATTTGTGGGCATTGCAAGACATAATATTATTCAGCCAAATATAGAGTACTTCCTGTGATCAAAGAGCAACCCAAGCCCATCAGTGCTATAAATGCTACCTAAAATGACTGGATAACAGCAGAGAAGTGACAGAACACAGGGCTACTTGTCTGCTTGTAGCAGAATTTTATCTCCAGTAATTACAGTCTACCTTGAGAAGCTCCTGGGAGGTTTTTCATTTGAATACAGACCTTTTTCCCTCTCTTTCCACTCCTAAGTGGAGCAGTTATATACTAACTCTTTTCAATAGTTGTGCAGTAAAATTACTTTCTTTAAGTCTGGAAAAAAAAAAAAAAGAAAAAAAGAAGAATTTCGGGGGGGGGGGGGGGAGGGCCTGCATCT
>VZRV01008896.1:2033080-2048052 GCA_013398115.1 Falcunculus frontatus | reverse complement strand
GGGGGGGGGGGGGGGAGAATGGCCCTAGTGTGCAGTTTGTATCCTGACTAAATTTGCTGAATTTTTCTGGTACCTTATGCAACCATTCCCAGACACTGTAAGAACATAACATGTATTCCTATGGATCATTTTTTAAGTAGGAACAGCTGGTACATTTGGACCTTCAGTCAACAAGCCTTGATAAGTCAAGATCAGATCAGCTTAAGTCACAGTACACAACTAAGCTACACACCATTACAGTCATGGCAGCATCCATCTCGGCTTCAGAGGCTCAACTCAGTTAGCTTTCCCATTTCCTGGTCCTTTATTCTGAGACTGAATGTGGTCTACTAAGTCCAGATCCTGAGAAGCATGTGTAGAGTTTCACTACCCTCCCTTCATTTTTTACTGTACACTATCAAACAATGTGGAATTACAAATAGCAACAGCATTCTGGAAATCATTCCCATACCCCTCCTTAAAACTACACAAACACTTAGCAAACTGAATACATAGATGATGATTTAGGTATCAAGGCCTCAGAGGAATACGTCTGTTTTCCATGGGGAAGATAAAATCTTCTGTCCTTCATGCTGTAATCTAGTCTCTTGATTTCTTTCCAGGTATCCCTCTGAAACAAACCTCCTGTGCACAATAAGCAAATAGCAGAAAGCTATAAGCAAAAGACAGAAAACAGTCTTGATTTAACTATATTTAAGCGATAACACAACTCTCAGGTTGTTCAGAAACACAATTATGTTTGCTCAAAATGGGAAAGAAGTTTCAGGAGGGTGATTTTATATTCATCAGTTGTTCTACCCTAAAGAGCTCTTAGCCTTCCTTCTCTTACCCCCAGTCCCAAAACCTCCATAAATTGGCATAGCTTTGTGCAATCTGATAAAAAAACAGATGAGCAGAAGTGACGCAGTGGGCAACAAGCCTCAAAAAGATGCAAACTTGAAGGATCTTCCAACTCCTCCTCACCCAGCCCAGTTTGATTTCTTCTTTTGCTTCACTTCGTGCAGAACCACGGCCTCAGGGGCAAACTGACAGAAGTAGTTGGGGTCATTTCCTGTTTAAGGCTTTACAGATGTATTTACTACAGTGGCTCACAAGTCATTTTCTTCTTACAGTCTGCTTACCAAGTGTTTGTACATTTGGAAGTAAGATAGGCATGCTACTGTGGTGAAAATTCTTATGAAAAGGAATAAACATAGTGAATTAGATCATTCTACACTTGAGTACAGTAAATGTTTAAAAATGTAACCTTCTAATCTGGGAAAAAGCCACTGACTTTAGTGCACAGAAAAAACCAGCTATTAAGCAACCAGTCACCACGGTTAACTTCTTTACCGTCAAAAGAAAAATGTCTGTAGACTCCAAAATAAAGTTGTCAACTATACTTAGAGAAAATTTTAAAAATCCCAGACCTAGCTATTATCGCACCTGGCCCAACAACCATAGGGAATCTTTATGTTACGGCTTGCAAAGATGGCACTCCCAACCCAAGTTCTGTACAGCTGATCTCCAGGGGGTGCAGGGAAAAGCACTTAAGCTATTGGGTAAATATAGCCACTGGAGCCAATTATGTGTTTACAGAATTCCACCCAGCAATCTAGCTTGCTGCTACAAAGCAGCAAAAAGGAACATTTAATAATTATTAGGTGAAGTTGGCCACAACTAAACTATCCCAAGTCAGGAATCTACGATTAAAACTTTGATTCCTAACCAAGTCCAAGTTAAGCTTCTGTTCTCAAATTTCTTGACCTTTGTGATTACATGGTTAAATACCATTTTGTGATCCATCCTAAGAGATGCTACAGTCAGGATAGGGGAAAGGGTGGAAGAGAAGTGGACACAGAACAGATCTCTGCGAGCTGGGTTTAGATATGATGCGCCTCATTAGACTAGTGCCAACTGTTTATTGAATATGCTGGCAGATAACAGGAACATGCACTATCCAGGGCAAAAAGAGCAACTAAATCCTCTTTAAAGGACATTACATCTGAGAATAATTTTCACTCTCCCAGTATCAGACCTCAGACATAACAAATATGTCTAATTGTGTTAATCTTGTGCGCAGTGTATCAGAGGAGGAAAAAGAACAATTAGAGAAAGGCAGTTTCAACAGAAAGACAGGAAGGAGAAGACAGGACAAGAAGCATCATCATATAGACTAAAAGGCAAAGCTTAAGTGGAGCCTCTATTTACTACATTAATCAGTATTTCATTGTGGGTTTTTTCCTCATTATTTCATACATCTGTCAATTTATCACATGTAGAAATTACTAATTCTTCAGAGTAGGGACTGTCCTTATTGTATGCACATGCTGCATGTAACACTGTGAAGCTCTGATTTCCATTAGAGTGAATCTTTACGTGATCCAATTGACAATTCATGTGTAAGATTCATCCTACGTACATCTTCCCCTTCAGCCTGCCACATATTCATTCAGGGAGAACAGGAATGGCCATTTAGACAGCTTATGTTTTCCCACAGCTAGCTCTGTCTTCATGTGACTAACCAGACACTTCACATCAGCACTGCTATTTCTGAATCAGCTCGGGAGAAGAGTGGATTGTGCCTTCTTTTGTCTGCATGCCCAGGCCAGGCTTGTCAAACCACAGTATCACACCACCAGTGGAGAGTGGTGGGGAGAGCAGGTAAACCTCTGACCCAGAGTTTGAGAATAAGGGTCAAAAACCAACTCTCTGCTAGACATCAGTCATTTAAAAGGCAAGATTAAGGAAGAAGAATCAAGGCAGTAGCAAGGGGATAAAGCTTTTCATATTCAGATTGACCACTTCTCTGGCAACAACTCACAACATTAGTCTGTGGTAGCCCAACTAAAATAAGATAGTAGGTCTTTGCTTCCAACCCTAATGAATAGAAGTTTCCATCACAAAGGGCATCACCAATTAACGTACCAGTTGCAACACCTATGGGTTGATCCTTCATCACACTCGGATGCTAATACAGCACTAAGACTGTCATACAAGTAACAATACAATAAAGAGGCCTATGCTTATTTAGAGCCACAGAAATTAAATCTCGGGCTTGAATTCTCACCTTCCCGTGTTTCTAGGGAAAGCCTTTCCAAATTACTATTAAGGCAAAGAGAGGAAGCAGCAAGTCAGCGCCAAAGAAATGGTTGGTCTTGCCTCCCTCTATCCTTCCATCAGGTCTATACTGATGAGCTCAATGAAGAGCAATTCCCTTCAGCTTGCCAATACCACATAACCTGTGGTTTCACCATCCTGCAGGCCAGTTCTGTGACAGACCAACAAGATGGACTGATTCATCCAGCAAACATCTACACAGACCTATCAAAGGGACAAGGGAGTGCTCTCTGGGGCAACCCACAGTTACACCAGACTAGGCGCAACAATAAACCTCACCCCTGGGCCAAGGAAGCCCGGCAGCTGGAGGCCAAGCCACATACACTGCGGGCAGAAAAGAACAATCCTCAGCAGTGACAACATCCTACCGTCCCCACCAAAAAAATTTCTCTCTGAGAGATATCAAGTTTACTAAAAGAAAAGGCAGCAGGAGCAAAAAAATTCCTCCAATTCTGCTATTCCAAAACATGGGCTTTATATTACCCTAAAACTGTATTTTGGTGACTATATTTCCCATAAAGCAAGATTATACTAAACCCTACTCTGAATCAGTAACATGCCCTTCTAAGTCATTTGGAGTTGCATTCCTAGTGCCACCTGAAACAAGCCACCGTGTCCCAGGCAAACCAGACCTCCACAGTCCAGCCCACTGTTTAATCGCTCTAAGCAGTGTGTTTAATTTACAAAGTTTAAATGGGAGGAGAGGACTAAACTGATAGATATGAAGGAACAGAGGATTGGCAAAATGCAATTCATGATCCATAAGTCATCTCTTCTAGTATCCTTGTAAAAGATTTGGATCGGTAGAAAGGCAAGTGGGTGATAATTGGGGACAGTTGGAACATTGTTTATTTCCTGCTAGCAAAGACAGCAGTTCAGGCCTCCAAGGATAAATCAAATTTCTTAACCAGATGGAAGACATTTCATTTCCAAACATCATCCATACAACAACGGACCACAGAAAGAAAGGAGCCAATTCACAACAGCAACAAGAAAACAAAATTACTAGAGATTTTAGAGATGAGTTCTCATCAAAATCTGCACTTGCAAGGAGCCTCATGTTACATCAGAACTCGCACTGCATCCCACCACAATCAATTCAAAGACACTTTTATTGGCAAAACAAGCTCTGCAAGTGTTACCCACGTGTAAAAAACAGCACGCTTCAGTTTCTTCCAGAAGTGGATTCAACATATGAAGGGCCTGTCTCCACAGAGGTTTTAACAGAAAGGGATACATGGCATGGAGTCCGAGGATAGAATTTAAAATGTTCCAAAGAACAACATTTTATTTCTATTAAGGTAAGTGTTCCTTGCTCTAATATATTTTATATTTTACTCATAAGATTATAAAATTTTCTTCTCACCCTTTCATTTCTCATTCCAATATTTATTTTTTATGGTATTCTACCTGTATCCAACTTGCAATCCAAATTGCACATACCAGTTCAGCATTTGGTAAAAGTCTGACTTGATTTTGTACACTTCACTTGGCACTAGGTGCCAGCAGAATAACTTTGCACAATAACTTGTGGCAGTCTAGTTGGCCAGCAGGTTCGGACTTCTTTTTTCTGCTATAGTAACTTGTGTTCTGGTTTAGACTCCGACTAGCTTCTCGTGTGAATTTTGGATTAAATTATTTGCTTCCCAAGCCTCAAAAGGAGTGTCAAACCCCAGAAACAATGTTTTCGTAGGCATGGACAGCATTTTCATTTGGTTTCAGTCTATGATTCTCTTGTAGTTTTAGGTGGAGACAACTTTTGCTGCTTTGGATGAGATTGCATAAAAAGAATTGGTTTTCGTGCTGCTAAGATCAGCAATGGAAATCCTTCCAGTCCTACTCTGTAGCAATCATTACACAGATCTCACAGATCTAGTAATTTCATGTCTTTGCACATCTTAAAATAAAAAAGTTTACTTCCCTTTGGTTACAATGGAAGAACATACAGAGCTCTGGAGTTCGTTCTTATGGATGTCAAATATTTAATTAGCTCTTGATTAGTATAGGATGAAAATCTCAGCATTGTATTCAATTCTCATGGTTTGAGCAGTTCAAACATGTCCTACTTGCTAGGGCCACTTACACAGCCAGCACAGCCACACAGAGCCTTAGGCAGGCAAAAGTTCCTGAGGCTCATTACTGTGGGGCTGTAGAGGGTCTGTGCTGTCTACCCACCTTAGCTCAGTCCCATCCCACAACAGGTAATATTCTCCTTATGGAGTTACTGTCATTTTGCTCCTGTGAGCGCTCCCCTTCCGCTTGTCTCTTAAGGGCATGGAGCCATAAAGCACATACTTTAGAGACTTTGGTATGCAGCCTGCAAGGTCAGAAAAGCTTGCTCCTTAGGCTACCTGGTCTTCTGGGGTGCAACTCAAATGGCCCTCTGTCCTCACAACACTTCAAGAGGCAGTTTTAGCATTGCCACCACATTTAGTTTAAGATCTTGACATACAGGATGCAAAGCATGTTGTTATATTGTTCAAGAAAAAACCCAAGACAAACCCAGAGAACACTCCATGCCTTCCCCAGATTAACCTGCAGGACCAATGCACTGCAGTATATTAGCCAGAACGTAGGTGTTTTGGCAGCTGTCCCAGTTACTTAATCGAAGCCTGAGCTCAGAGGCTGTTTTGCCTGAGCGGGTAAGTCAAGATGTGCATACCAAAGATGTCAACTCTGCCTCACTCCCTTCCTTGCTGGAAGGCTTCTGTCTGAGTACTGTTTATTTTTATCCTACAGTTGACGAATTGTACATAGGTCTAATTTGCCCTGTATCTCCCATTATTTCTATATTGTAACTGTGTTAGGTTTCACCCTGTGTACCCAGTTAAGCTAAACGGGGTTTTGCCAAGCATTTAAAGGAGACAAGTGTCTGCCACCCCCTCTTTCTTGCCAGTCTGTTCTAAAGCATCTCATCACAAAAATTGCTCACGGGTCCTTTCTCAAAAAATAATCATCTCAGTTTCTCTTATTCTTCCAGCATACATATTACCATCATCAAGCTTGCTTCTCCAGCACAACCAACTAAGAAAATGTTACTACTGAGTATCACAGGAATTGTCCTTTTTTTTCTTAGACATTCCTTTCAAGCTTAAAAGTTTGCTCCCAGACTTCTAAAGACTTGTGGGTGAAGAATTAACTGTAACAAGGCAAGAAAAGAAGCACCAAAAAAACGCCCAACATTTTTTAGGGACATCTGACTGGAAAACTCCAACCTAAGCAATTTGCTTATTTTGTTCTAGTCTGGAATTTGCACTAAGAGCAACAGAAGATTACAGCTCCTCATCTTCCAGTTCACAGAAGGCAGGTCACAAACAAGAGAAACCTCAGAGAAATAACAGGCTTCTCCTGTTAGTGAGCAAGCTGCTTCAAGCCAAAGTTTGTAGTCAAAGGTTGCAGAAGTCAGGAAACACCAAGGTTGTTCTTGCTTGAGTACTGGTAGCATAGAAATTACTCAGCATAACTGCCAAAGATGCAAAGATGACCAATCTGCCCTTCTAGGGGAGTTGAGGCACAGGCAGGAGATCCAGCTGCTTCCCAAACAAAAGAACCTTGTGCCTGGAAAAAAACCCAACAAAACAAACAAACAAAAGCAAATCCGCTAAAACCAACAACTAACACTCAAAAGGCCTAAAGGCCTTCTATTGTTTAAGGTAATGCTGACTGCAGGTCTGAATTCTTCCATACACTCAAAAATGCAGTGAACAAAGGCCTACAGACAGTATTGATTCATGAGTGGTGACAGTTCAAACTGGAACACATGAGGTTACCACCCTTGTGGTGGAGACAACCACTTGGCAATCAACCGTTCATGAGTCAACACCCTCTTGCAGCTGCTGTTCACTGGATCAGGAAAGAAGTCAGATCCAGAGGCAGCCTTCCCTAAGACAGCAAAGGGCCATAACCACACCGACCAGACAAATCAGTCCTTCCCTGTTTCCAGGTCAATGCCTGAGAAAATTTCCTTCACCACTCCATCTCTGTATGCATACAGCTTTGAACCCAACCTGCTCTTTCCCTGTGTTAAACTTAGGTCTGTTTGCAGGGCAGTGACTATTGCTCTTGAAGGACTCCTGCCCCAGTCTCCTACTTACTCCTACATCATGCTTTCTAAGATTTAGACACTGAATAATTCTATTTGAGATCCATGAAAAAAATGCAGATAGCCCTCTAGCATTCCTATTTACCAATGACTATTCTCTCCTGTTTCTTGGCTATTAAAGCCTCCAGAATGGCAGCCTCCAATCTATCTCCCCTTTCCCATGCCACAAACTCTCTAGTTTTCTCTCACAGACAGACTCATTATGTTTTTCCTCATGCTAATAGGTACTATGCTGATCAAGGCCCTTTTATAAAGGCAGCACAAATTAGTGGCATGTCCTCCAGCCACAAGAAACTCAACTCACGCTTTTCAGGAGTAGCAGGCTTCAAAAATCACAGTGAGGAGAACACAGTCTCTGAGGCCTCAAAAACCTCATTTCTTAAATTTGTCAAGCCTGAAGAAGTGGCAAAGTCTGAATAACAAAGAAAGGACAGCAGTAAAGCTGCCTTCCTCTTAACAAATGCAATTTTAATTCAGAGAATTATCCCACCTCCTGGTTCATCCTCAGAAGCTTGGAACAGAAGCAGGAAATTACAACGCTGAGACTTCTCTTTTTTTTTTTTTCTTTTCTTTCCCTGCCCTGAGAGTTGCAAAGAAAAGATTTGACTATTCAGCAGTTATGGAAATTCAGAACTAAAATCAGGTGGGAGCATAAAGGGGAAAAAAAAAAAGAGGGAAAAAAAAAAAAGGAAGGTGTGTCTTTATTTTATTCTAATCCTAGATCCCACGAGACAGTTCTGATACACCAAATGGCTGCACCTTAAGCAAGAACCTCTCCCAGCACTACCAGCTGTCACCAAGTCAAATAAACTGACAGAGCTGGAGATTCAGGCTAAAGGAGCAGAGTGTGCATTTCCCTCTAACCTTGCATAGTGCCAGAATGCTTCTTACAAGCCTTTCAGAGAAGAAGGCTGAGAACATCAGGTGCCTATGTTTTAACAGTTCACAATAGTGACTCACTCTTTCACACAGCAATTCTTAATGGGGAAGGGGAAGAGAAACAGGCTCCTTTTCCAGGAAAGCTGCAATTTTCTGCCACCAGACTTAAAACTTACTTCTGTATCCAGAGTTCTCACCAAACCCACAGTAATCTCCTATTCTGCCCTCCTATTTCATACACTTTCTCAGACAATACTGTCCTCCAAAATACCTTCCTGGACATCCCACTCAAAAATCCTTCTGGCTTTCGTGCTCCCAAGGCTGACAGATCCCACATTCCACCACTGCAGATAGCTCCATCACCACCTCTATCTCATGGGCTCACCATCTCAGCGTTCTGCTAGTAGTCTCCCTTTCCACCTCAGACTCCATTGCTAGGCTCCTAAAATTTCTTAAAATCACCCCCATTAGTTTAGGGACTCTACTGTCACGGATTCCTAACAATTTGTCACATCCTCCTTTAAAGCACTAGTAAAATAAGTCTTTCCCTGTCTCAGCAGTTAAATTCTGCTCAATGCTCACCTTCACTTTCAAAATTTTCATCTTTTATCCTACCTAATTAACAACTCTTTCTGCCATCAGATCCCACATAATTACCCCACTTGGATTTCCTTACACGACTCTTCTGTTCCTTTGCCAGCTCAAGTCCTTGGCTCTCATTACCAAAATGCCTATCTTTGCTTCTGTTAATATCTATACTCATATATCCCCTTACCTTCTTCTCATGGTTTACTCTTGCATCTGCTTCCTCATCCTTATTTACACAGTTACCAGCTTTCAGTAGTCTTTGATGCCAACTCCTACCCAAAACCTCTCTCTATCCTCGTTGTAAGAAGTGATTGGAATGAAAAACTTTAGAAGCTTTTCCCATTAAACCAAAGCTAAAGGAAATTTAATTAGAAAGCGATACCATTTTAATATTGACCTTATCTATCCCAGTAGAATTATCACATCCCTGATCCTTATCAGATGTCAGATGTCCAATTAAGACTACAAACCCTTTGGGGCAAACGTAGCCTCTTCCTTCATGATACACAGAGCCACAGCACCTAGACCAATCCTTAAGTTAAGAAAAACACCCTGAAAGTCAAAGAACTTGATTTTGCCAAGGGCAACACCACTCCACTGTGATTTGGAAATTACCAGAAAAGTTAAAAGTCCTCACTCTTTGAAACTTCAAAATGCAAGAATAGGGTTCCCCTCAACAGAAATAATGTCTGACCATGCCTGACAAGAGAGGAGCTGGGTACAGAATGCACTGAAAAAGTTTTTCCATGGTATCTCTAGCTCCTTCCTGCCTCAAATCTCCAAAGCCATCACTTATCCACTTCGAAACAGCAGGAGAGTCACTTCTTTTTTCCTTCTCTGTCCAGAAGGAGCACAGCAGAAATAAACCTCGAGTGATAAATTATGCACCACTTTTGTGTGGCTGCCTCTTGGCCAGACGGGAAATTTTTCTCCCAAAGCCTTTTGTTTCCAGCTTTGATCCCAGTGTTGGATCCGCTCTGTTCAGCTTTCCCTCAGCATGGAGGTGAAGGGAGAGCTGACACAGGCCAAGTTCAGGCTTACTGCAAGTCACAGTCAGATCTTCCATTAGCCTTCTCCCCTCCCCCTTTCCAACTGGAACTCTCCTGGAGTTTGAAAAGATCCTATTAAACATTTTCCAGAGGGCCTTACAGAGGATACATTATTTTGATGGATGCTGGGACTAAAGGAGGAGGATTTCTAAGTACAGTGAAATAATGGAGTTTGTTCTAATGGGTTTAAGAGATGCCCGGGGGCACCAAGTAAGTTCCTTCTCTGCAAATCAAAAACACAGAAGACCAGAAAATGGAGCCGAACAACTGAACGCCAGGAAGCGGGGAAATCGGGCTCTATTTAACTGCTGCTCTTGGTTACAGCCAACTTCAGGCTGCTTGGAAAAACAGCACACACACACATCACTGGCACAAACTTAACAGGAGAAAACAAAGAGACAACAGGGGTCAAACTGGGGGTGGCAAGCAGGAGAAGGATGCAAGGCTGGGTCCCCACCCCCTACCAGAGAGTCGGATCAATTATCCTTGAATACTAACAAGATTTCTGATTAAAGAACTGCTGCTATGCAATAGAAACAGAAAGCTCCAGCAGCTGGGAGGGGCTGTCAGGCAGTAACAAAGAGACACAGAAGACTATGCCCTGCTAGGGCATACGGAGGAAGTCACCATGCTGGTAGCCAGGAGAGGGGTCTCCCCTGCCTGGAGTCATGATAACGTCTCACTGCTGGTAGATTTAACTCCAAGAGTAAAAACCTTGACACTACAGAATATGGGGTCTGTTTTCAGGCAAATATATTATCTACTGGAAGCTTTGCTGGACAACAGTTCTTTACACAACCTCATCACTACAGTAGAGGAAGGTGAATTCTATTCCACCTCTAACCCATTCAGGGAAAAAATCTGGTGCTTTTTACTTCTGACTATTGCAACACCAGAAAGTTGTGATCAACATACAACAGCTTGAGAAACAAGATCTGTGCTGTCTTCAGTCACTAACTTTTTGACAAAACTGCAACTGGCAGTGCAAACATTGAATATGCATCTACATTACTGTCTGTTGATCTTAATGGTTTGTGACTTGCTGACTGGTGGCTAATACCAGAGGAACCTAATCACCTAAGAACCTCATGACAGACAAAGCTTCTGTTACTACTTTTGAACCCACAGGTGTGCTAACATGCTTATATCAGAATGCTTAATATCTCTCATACCACCAGAATCGGGCTCATGACACTTCAATTCCCTTTTTTTCTTTGTCTTCTATATTAAATTACATAATTCCTTGATATGAGGAATTTCAGTCATTCACAATTTAGCACTACAAAAGTCAACAAACATCAGCTCCATTTGATGTTAATAAAGTCTTTATGAAAACTTATTTTCCTGTCCTTACACAGTGAGTCTCCTTTCATCTAGGCTCACAACAGCTGAGAAGATCTGCTCCTCACAGAAAGACTGACTACAGCTCAAGACTAAATGCACAGGCTGGAACGTTTCAGCATTTAACAGACAGTTCTGCATAAGAGAGACAAGAAAACATGCCTGGAAAGCTGAAAAACCTGAACATGAACTCACTCACAACAGGAGGGCAGTCAAATACTCCCAGGTAACAGTCCCAGAGCAACCAGATATACAGCATGAATAAACCACAAGTCTACAGAATTACAAGCCCCTGGATCCATACAGCTACTATCTTTAGTACAGGGAAGTGGAAATCTACACAGAAGAAAGAAGAGATTCAAGGAGCATTATGGTGCCCAGTTTTCACCCAGTAGAGACAACAAAATCCCATTGAAGAGTAATACCTAATATAACAGCAATGGCAAAGAACCACTGGCACCACAGATGCAAAAGTAAGAGCCTAACCATCATGGGCATCAGATTCGTGGATGACAACTACATTTAGTGTTTTCTGCTGTGATTTGTGTGAAACACAGACAGCCACCAAATACAGTATGCCATTTAAGGGAGTGGGTTCGTTGTATGCCAGAGCTCCAGCTCTGGATGTTTTATCAGGTAAAGCCAACCATCTTAAAAGACGGTCAGTTTAAGTCTATGTATATACTATCTTGTATTATGTAAACTCATAGAAAAAACCATCACAAATAGCTAAGCTAGAAATAACAGAGGACTAGAAAAATTAAGTATACACCTTTCTTTTTACATTTCTTTTAAGAATGCTTCATTTACCAATTCACCCTTTCCAACAGAGTCAGTAAAATTTCTGTGGTTTTATGATCTTTTGACCATCAGCAAGAGAAATGTAAGTATTATTAAAAAGAGAAATAGTCACAAGCAGCAAAGGAATTCAGTGAAGGTGCAGAACATGCACTTACTATATAAACCTATTTTTAAAACCTTGACTGGTTTTTAAGATAATATCTCTTTATCAGCTTTTATAAGTGCTATGAAGCATATATTCTATTGTGTTCAACAGTAAGTTGCATTCTAGGGCAAATGGAGTTGGCCTTGGGCAAGACAATTTCTACTTCACTTCCCACATTTACAAAACAAGGATAATATTTGCCTATTTCACAAGAGTGCAGGAAGATTCAGGAGCACTATCAGACTACAGATCATTCTCATAGAATTAATGTTTTAACTATTTTTTAATGTTAATTTCACTAGTCTGGAGAGTGTTTAGGAGTAAAAACAAAATGCAAATCACTTTAATTTCTTTTTCTCGTTAACATACAGCAAGTACTGCTTTCTGGTTTGAACTACAAACAACTGGATGTTTATATCTAACCACTTTTTCTTCTGTAACTTCGACGAATACAATGTAGAGAAACGGATACAAGTTCTCTGAAATTTCATTTTGTGGCCCACAGGAAGACAATATCCCTCTTCCAGGTTCACAAGACACTCTGGAAATGCAAGCCCTTTATGCGACTAAGCACCTATTAATTTTCTTCCTGCATACACCCACACTCCCAAGATACAAGAAGAGTTTCTCTATTGCAGAAAACAGCGCTATAGCACACAAGTGAAAGCTTCTGGAAAGAGAATATAAAAGAAAATTGCTTATATACACTAAATAAATAAAACAATAATGTTAACTTCATACTGGAAGATTTACGGTATATGCTTTTCCACTATGTTTTAGCAGACAGAATTGTCAAAAACAAAACAAAAAACCCACCACTTGTCACTGTCCTGCAGCAAGCTGCTCTTCATTTTAGAAGTATAGGGAATGTTACTCAGTGCCATCACCACTTTGGAAAAAAGAAAGTCAAGATAATTCAGGGTGATCAAGAGAGCTGTGAATATCATCCAAATTGATCATCAGCAAACCCTGGCACCCTCAGCACACCCAGGAAGTAGAACATTATCAGCTCCAAGTCGACAATAAGAAAACGGGTGCTTTGCACTTGGCTGAGAGCTGTAGAACCAACAGCAATGCTAAGCACAGGCAGCGGAAATTGTGATTCCCACAGCAAAATATACTTCTACAGAAGTAACACATTCAGGTTTCCAACCATAAAATGTAGGCAAGATGTTTCAGAAGTGAAGCTCTGATATTAGCTATGTATTTTTCTGGCAGAGCTCCAGGAGCCAGAACAGCAAACACATCAGCCAGACAGGTTCTGTGACATTCTGTATTTATACTAACACAGACCATCTTAACACCAGGTCCTTCTTCACTCCAGCCACCAGCGGTGCATGGCATTAGCATTAAATTCCCTCTCTATACCTGTTTTTACCTGCAACACACTTTTCCAAGAGCTCAAGATACTTGCAGACCTCTTACGTTGGCTTGGGGTTTTTTTGGCACAGATTCCTCCAGTTTGAACGGCCACTATCCATTATAGAAGAGTCAAAGGTCAGTCTTGCAGACTTGTTTGCTTTCTGCTCTCCCGTACTGAGGGAGAGTAGTAAATGACCAAGTGCTTCTTACAATTTACCTGTTTGGCATCACAACTTCTGTGGATGCTTTATGACAGTTAAGCGGCACATCATCCCTGCAGGTACTTCTAAGGAACAACTTTGAATTTTCTAACTAAGTGGAGGAACGCTGACTCATCACAAACTTTGGCACTTTCTCTGCACCTCCATCCTGATATCTCCTCATGTTTTTCCTTGCTTCAAATAGGAAAAAGATTGCTCAGGACTTGTGTCCTTAGTGCAAAATTGTGTCCTTATTTCCTTATCTTTCGATGAAGGAATGCGGATATTCACTTCTGGAAGCAGTTGGCACATCCAGTCATAAACTTTCAGTCATCTGACAAGAGGATACATGAAAGTGCACTGATGGGAAAACTACTTGAAAGAGAAACAAGCCGCCATAAAAAAGCATCCTAGAGACATCAAGGAACAACCACCTACTAGCAAACTTGCATTTTACAATCAGACATCCCCCACATGGCTGTTAACAGCCCAGACACATTAACTAGGAGCACCTGGGCAACAGCCAAAATAAAACACATCCAGATCTGTACCTACACTAAGATCTATCTTTCAGATCCTTCTCACTCCTAGAGGGCAGCTAAGTATTTGTGTGGCATTTGGGAACTCAAGAGTACTTCTGGCTTCTAAAAATCAGGCTTTCTGATACACAGAACTACAGCCCTCTCTAGTCAGTCTATACAAGCTGGTTTAGTACATTCTTCAAAGCTGCCTGCAATTAGGTTTCTTGTTAGAAGAAAAATAATATTACCTGAAACCCAAACTCCCTATGATTGTGCCCCAGGGGCAATACTTGTAGAATGATGGAGGTCAGCAGCACCACTGCAAATGCTTCCTGTAATTTCAGAGTAGCATAGGAGAAAACGGATGGGTGAAATTATACAGCAGCTGCCAAAGCAGTGAAGGGAGAGAAATGAGGTACGTATCTCCTCTCCACACCCCTCCCCCAAAAGCCTTGTAACTCTTTATAAACAATTCTGCGAACCGTTTAGATGTTTTCTTCTCCACCGGGCGCACTTGTAAAATAAAGAACCCCCGCACAAGACGAAGAAATAGCAGATGCCAGTTGACAGAGCAACCACAAAGCTAAAGTTTTCATGGCGAGACTTCACAGGACTACCTCCCGGCTCCCTAAGAGCGCAGCGAAACCCTTCCCTCGTCACTATTTTTGGTACCACTCCTGCTCTGGCCCCGCTGTGCCAGGGCGCTGCGGGAGGACTCCCAGTCCCCGCCGAGGCGAGGCAGGTAGCCCGGGGCGCCACCGCGGAGCCGGGCTGTACCTTTAAGGGGCCCGTCGCGGCGGGTGCGCGGCTGCATTCCTGCTCCGGAGCGGCGGCTGTCCCGACACGCCGGGCACGGCAGCCTGCGAGGCAACCTGCGCGCCCGCC